>JBBPJQ010000818.1:0-16255 GCA_038088795.1 Boletus rex-veris
CACACTCATCTCCTTTTCCTCACCGTGACCACTTGCCTCATGTCCCTCCTGTCCCGTTGGCTACTCGTCTTGTTCGCTGTCTTGTATTTTCTCTGGCTCTCAACCCACAAGGCGTCCACGCACGGGCCAGCCATTCATGTGCCCTTTGTCGAGGACCACTCGCTGACCGTCATACTGCCCGTCATTCAGAGCACCGTTGCAAGCTTGGACCATCTGCTCGCTCCCTTTCTTGTCACCACAACCATCATTATGGAAGTCGCTATTGTCTGTCCCAACTTACTTGTATCCGACGTGCATCGTAAGCTCCGCACTGTTCTGTCGAATGCTACACGTGGCCATCCAAGAGTGTCCCTGTATCCATGGTCTGGAGTCACGCATCACCATCAAGCCTCCGTCGAGGCCATCGCTTGGATAAAGACCCAGTGGGTGCTTCTCCTCGACGAACACGGTTTCAAGCAAGTAGCCAAGTGCGACAGAGCATATCTGGTGCACCCACGTGCAGTACATCTCCCCGTTGGACCCCGCGGATTCATCGGATCGGCCCTTAACTGGTCTCAGCTCTCGTCTTCCGACCGCATACAACCAGCTGCCTTTCTCGTCCCTCCCTTTGTCGTTCCCTCCAATCTCCTGGCGAGACCACTCCTCACCACCTCTCCTTCCTTGTTCTGGCCTGCGCTAGGAACTTATGTTGCAAAATCGACGCTCGGCTTGTTTGGCGGCATTGTTATCGGCGCAGATATCTTGAACAAGGTCGATTGTAACCCCACGACTACCAATGGTTCAGACAACGATCCGGATTCTCGCACTCTGGTCGATCCCAGCTCCTTGCCTATGTCTGACGGGTTCTTTGTTTTGGCGTTTCCCAACAAGGAGGACCTCAAAAATTTCATCCCGGCGACGTGCAAGCTCCATCACCAAGGATACACCGTATTGGCCTATCTTTATGATACTATCGATGAGGCTGAATTTTCCGGCACTGTCAATAATAGGAACTGCACTGTACCCTACTTTCGGCGCTCGAAAGAGACTGCTGGCTTATCCGACTGGCTCAACTCCCTTGGATTTATACCCGACATTGTGATTGGTTTGGACCACCAGGACCTCGTTTCATCAACCTTCTCGTTGATCTTGGAGTTACCCCCGTTTCTCAATACCACCCTCATAAGACTTCCCCGGCGCGAACTGCCATACACCGAGTGGATCGGTACCTTGACACTCGATGAATTACGCCGTTCGTTCTCCCTTTCCCGCAGACTAATCTTGTACTACTTCTGAAACATAGATTGGAACGTCCCCGAAATCACCCTCAGTGTCATCACGAATAATCGGCCACACTCCCTCCGGCGCCTGCTTGAATCGATCCAACGTACCCTCTTCTACGGTGACAAGGTTAACATACGCGTCAATATGGACCAAACAGCTGACCCTGAAACTTTGTATATCGTGTATGATCTGGAATGGCCCCATGGTGATATTTTTCTCCACCATCGCGTCATTCACGGTGGCTTGCTCCCCGCTGTCGTCGAGTCATGGTACCCTCATTGCGACGACTCCTATGGTTTGTTACTCGAGGATGACATCGAATTGTCACCTCTGGCTTATGCATGGATCAAAATGACCTTGTTGCGTTACAAGTTTTGTTCTTCTTCACTCCAATGATCGCGCGCCCTAATATCTTTGTCAGATACGGAGTGTCTAGCCCCTCTTCTTCAAAGCTCTTCGGGATCAGCCTCTACCAGCAGAAAATCATCGAGCTCCGTCCCACCGGCCGCCAACCCTTCAACGCGCGTGCGCTCTTCCGCACCGCTTCGCTCGCAGACCCCTCCACCCCTTACCTCTCCCAAATCCCATGCAGCTGGGGCTCCCTCTACTTCCCCTCTCCCTGGCGCGAATTCCACGACTACCTCTCCCTCCGCCTCTCCCAATCCACCCTCCCCGTCGACAGTTCGATCGTCCCAGGCGTACGCTCAAACAAGTGGACCAAGTCGTGGAAAAAGTACTTTATCGAGCTCGTCTACTTGCGGGGCTACGTCATGCTCTACCCCAACTATGACGACTTTGTGTCGCTGTCGACGAACCATCTCGAGGTGGGGTCGCATGTCAGGGACGAACCGGGCGAGGTGTATGAGCGCAAGAAGCGGCTGTTTTCGCTTCCGTTGATGCGTCTCGTGGGTGCGCTGGCTCGTGGAGACGGAGACGTGGGGCACGGCCCGGGATTGTTGGATTTGCCTGGCGCGGCGTTGCCTGAATGGGATCGGCTTCCGGTGCTGGATCTCCTCGGGGAGGTTTCCTCGATGGAAGGCATCCAGGCACGGGGCGACCAACGGAGGGCAGAGTTGGATGTATGTGTGGGTGTTGAATCGCTTCCCGCGAGTGTCCGAGACCTTTTGTGCCATATCCCTCTTTAGCTCGTCAGTGTATAGAAGTGGGGAATGTGAAAACAATATCTTGTAGATGCCAAAACCAAGCCGTTTAATTTGTACAATTCCTGGAACAAGATACCTTTGTCCTTCTAACTACCACGGAATGATAACGAAAGCATATCAAAGCCTAAAATATGTATTGCGGAAAGAACTTGAGTCCCAAGGCACCACAGACGGAGAAATTCCTCAGTCTAGATCGTAATCTGCGAACTGTCCAAGCCCAGCGCGTGCAAAAATAAATTCACGTTGGCTAGCTTGGCCTCCCTTTCCTCCTCGTCTACTACGCCCCATCCTTTTTGTGCGCTCGCCACGTTTTCGAGCACTTTTTCGCGCAGACCAGCGACCAGCGTGGACTGCTGTTCCGTTGAGGCGTGGAGCGCCAGCGCGGCGAGGAATTGCCAAACAGGCTGGTCGAGCATCTCCGCGCCAGGTGGTTGTGGAGGCATACGACCGTGGATATTGTGTTGCGTGGGTGTGGCGGCAAGCTGGAGGGCACGTCGTGTAGAGGGGAAGAGTAAGAGGAAATGGGGTGCGAGTAGTTGGAACAAGTGGTCAAACATCAGTTGCCTGCAGGCGGAATCAGACAGATTGGCATAAAGGGTTGTCAGTGTCCCTACCATTGCTCAGCGTCTTCGGGCGTAAGAACCTCTGACTCAGGAATGCCGTTCATGCCCTGCTTGATGATTTCCACCCGGCTCATGAAGAGCGTCAGTATCGCAATGCCAGGCTGCAACCTCTTAGTCATCGTGGCTCCGTAAAGGCAACACAACGTACCCTAGTCTGAGCAATCATCACTACATCACTCCTGTCCAAAAGCAACCCCAAAAGCCCGGCGATAAGCCTTAGCTCTGCCTTGGCTACGACCGGTAAGATGCTCTGCAGCACACTTCCGAGAAAGGCTTGTGTTTGCCTCTCCACCTCGTCTCTGTCAGGCGGGTTCGCATCACCATTGGAAGAGGGCGATCTGGACTGTGTGTGGAGGTGAGAATCTTCGGGCAGATCAAGCAATTGAGCATATTTGACAACGTCCAGCTGAGAGAAGCATGCGACGAGAAGGGTCAGAAGAGTAAGCATGCGAGCGGGTTGGATGTGACGACTGAGCCTCGGCAAAATTCTTTTGCCTTTTGCTGTAGTGAGGAGCGAGATGAACGGGTGAGGATCGCTACGCATCCGAAATATTAGCGAGTTGTATATTACATTGTAGGCCAAGCGTAAAAGGCTGACCTTGTCTCAAGAGGTACCAATACGTTCAAGCCAACCCATATTTCCTCGACAAGGCTTTCGTAATCTGCTTGCCTACATACAAATTCAGTTCCACTTGCGCCGTGACGCAAATTAGTACACACCAGGCAGCCACAGCTTCGTCGTCCTCTTCAAAGGGTTGGTTCCGCCTCAGTTGCTCGATATTGAGCACAAAATCGTAGAGCGACTCAATGGCAACAAGGACCTCCCGGCGCGTAAGAGGATCCTTTCTGACCACGCCATCCTGCTATACGTGGGTACGTTGTGATGCAACAAAAGATAACAATGAGAAACCGACTTACGCCAGCCACATCACCCAAAGCCTCCCGTCCCAGTTTCGCAGCTTCGCGTACGGCGCCGTCGCTATTTGTACTGAGACTGTGCCCTTGCCCGTCCTCTCTCGAGATGTGTGGATGCGTGCCTGATAGTGTGGCGGTCGCGTTACCGGAGTCCACTTGTAGTAGCTGACGCGGAGCAGCTTTATAGCTCCGTCCCGACGTTTTACCGAGGGCACCCTGCAGACTGTGTAGTGCTGGATATCAAAAATGCGAGTCAGTATCAGCCCTCGAACTGTTCGAGAAAGATTCACAGTGCATCCCCTTCTCCCTTTCTCTCATCCTGGCGTTACTAACGATCCTCTCCACTTGCGTTTCCATCTTTTGCATGGCACTCGGTCTCCTACTACCTGTCTTTTGTCCTGGCATGCCCAGTCCTACACCACCTCCGCTTCCGAATTTCAACACGCGTTCTGAATCCGCGCCAGGCTGACCCATACGAGAACGAAGAATGGCACCATACACCTGTGCATAAAAGTCTTCTGCATAAGGATCTTGAGTGACAAGTTGCGATACTTGAATGCGGGTTATAAAGTCCTTGTCAGATTGCGTCATAAGGTCGTTATAGCGTGACTGCAAAAAAACGATCAGGATTACACCGCTCCTGCGCAGGAACAGCACAATGATTTACCATGTAGGCGATCTTGGATGCTTTTCGTCGTCGTTTTTCTTCCATCCGCTCAGTCTCCATGATCTTGCGCATAGCTTCTGCTCTGAGGGCCTCTTGCTCCGCCTGACTGATACCCTGCATATCCCGCATAAATTCTGCCTGAGCCATCTCCGACAATAGCCTTTGTTGAAGCTGGATGCTCTGCGGCAAAAACGGCGCGTCCTGCTGGTTGACCTCGCCCCCTCCATTCGAACCCGTCGCAAAGGTGGCACCGGCAGGAGAATGCGTGCGACGTTGCTGCAATGCCTGCAAGTCAGCGTAGCTTGCCTGTCGGCGAGCCTGGAGGGAGGGCTGCTGCTGAAGCTGTGAAAGCTGCTGGGCACGAAGCTGCCTCTCGAGCTCCTCCATTCTCAAGCGTTCTTGCAACTCCTTCAATCGCTCTTGTTGCTGCCTCTCCTGTTCTTGCTGAAGCATCAAGATCTGTTGCTGGTGTTGGTGCTGTTGATGGAACCTGGGCGACTGCGTCCTTGGCAACAGACTCTGAGCTTGCGTATGATGCACCATGCGCGGGGGCGGAGGCGGAGGCGGGGTCACCTGTTGCTGGTGGACCTGATGCAGACGGAGTTGCTGTTCTTGCTGGATAAGTTGCTGCTGCTGGAGCTGCAAAAGACGGAGACGATCCTGGTCTCGAAGCTGCTGCTGCTGTTGCTGCGACAACTGTTGTTCCTCCGCCAATCTCAACTCCCGTTCCCGCTGCCTGAGTTCTAGCTCCTGACGTTGCCGTGCCTGCTGAGCCGCGAGTCTCATCTCGGCCTCGATCTCCTGTACGGTCCGAGCCCCAAACGAGTTGGCGCCATGTGAGATGGGCTGATGCAGCTGTTGATCTGGTGTGCGATGATGATCCGCGAGCGTCTGCTGACCATGGGCAAGAGAGGACGTGGTCGTCGACGCAAGATGCCTAGATGTCGACGAAGGACGATGATCCGTGACACGCGCCGCCCCATTGGCACCCCGGAGCATTGAAAACGGAGACCTGTCATCCCAGATCGACTCGAGCGAGTGCGGAGCGGAAGGTGCGGAAGCAAGCGCTGGAGAGATGCCTACCCGGGTTAGGGAAAGGTTAGCTGGACCGTCAACAGCGACTGAGAAGAGCAGGTCACTTACCCCGCTCAGGGAACTTCGGAGCAGCATAGGTACGCTCTTGGGCAGGTGTGCGCTCCCTCAGAGGTACTTGAGGAGTTGCACGGCGATCATATCTAGTGCTAGTTGAATCCAGGAGCGCCTGGCTCGTAAAATCGAAATCTTTGCCTGTGATGAAGGGTGCAGGCGGGATCCCCGTTAATATTATCAGATCCAAGAACGCTGCAAGTTATAGACTGACCGACGGCACCACTCCCACCGAAAGTCTCGTTGTTCAATTCATCGCCGCCTTCCTGGAGGGCATCGCCGAGACCGTCGTAACTCTCTTCTCCCCAAGTGTAGACTGCGAGGTCCTCCGATTCTTGGGGTCCGCTTTCCAAGTGTTGTTCTAGACTGCTGGCCTCGAAATCAAAGAAAGACATAGAAGAGCGTTTTCCAGTTTTTTTTTTTTTTTGCTCTTCCACCTCCAGTGAAGCGGACGAGTTCGTTATGAAAAAGTCGGCGATCAAACGTAAGTTACTCTCGTCAAGATCTTTGCTCAGCGACAACACAAATAACACCACACATGCCGACTTGGATCTCCTACACAATCATCTACGAATACCTTTTCACCTCTTCTAAAAAGTCCAGTAGCGTACTCGCGCTCCACGCCTGTGTTTTACACGAGTCCTGACAATACGCACCGTCCTTGTTTGTCAACTCTGGAAGACCAGCCCAAGGGTCACGTTGGATGTGATGCCGCGGTTCCAGCAGTGCTCGATGCAGGTGGTGGAGAGTTTGCAGGGGGTCCTGAACAATATCTAACATCAATATGTCAAAGGCAAATATTGAACGTACATTTTTCCCCGCTCCTACTCGCATGTCAAAATAAAGATATGCCCTTAAGAAGTACCCAAGCGGCCAACCCCACTCCGGGCCCTGATATATTGCCCTGATCAGCATTACGCCAGTGCACTCTAGCAAAGCACCCACGTTATGATAGTTCCGCCCTTTGGCAATAGCCTCATCATCTGAATCGTTCGAATTATCATAATATGGGCGGTATTGCATATCACTTGGGTCCAACGTCTTCATCCCCATCGGTCCCCGTAGGATCTGGTCAGCGAGCCGGAGCGCGTGCAGGGCACGTGTTTCGTCAAATAGTTCAGGGGCAACTGTCATCGCAATCGGAAAGTTGGATCGCAATTGATAGTCGGACCATTCCCGACCACACCCAGATCCATGAACATCCTTGTAGATTCCTCGGCGGTGGATGAGCTTCGTGTCAACGGCGTATTGGGTGTCATCCGCGGGATCTGTGGCGTGCATTAGCAAGCTTGTTACGGGACAGTCGTCTGATTCATTACCCAAAGGAACGTAAAAGTAGCGTTCGAATGACCTCTGAATAAGGTCGTTCCATTCACCGTACGTGACAAGCCTGTCCCTCCCGTCGACTGTTACTCATGTCAGTAAAATCTATCTTGACATAACGAATTAATCACTCACTCGAGGCAACAACACCTTCAAAAGGAAACATTCCTTCCTTCACTAGCTCATCCAACCACCTCAACGTGCTCTTCACTAATCCCACAATCTCAATCGGAGCACCATCTCTCGGGGTTCCAGGAATACCCTTTGTCCCAGCTTTCTCGCTCTCCCCCATCTTATCCATCCACGTCCCACAATTATACACGCTCCCTCCAAAGATGAACCCTGTCTTCCAATCGACATAGATGTCAATGTTGAATCCTGCGACCTTCATTTGCGTGTCAAGGTTTGGGCCTGCATTGTGTTCGCGAAAGGATATCCCCGATGCATGCCGCTGAAGAATCTCTTGGATGACTTCAGCAAGCGTGCTAGTATAGGCATACGCGCGGGGGTCATTCCATGCTACCCAACTGTCATCTGCGGGGAAACGGCGACGAACGGTCTCGGAAAGGATAGATATACCATTTGGAGCCATGTTGACGTAGTCTTGGATGTTCTGCAACATCCACCAAGGCGAGTCGCGCGAGTTGTATCTGACCAAAGGTTATCATCCACTCAATAATGCAGGCGCAATCAAGACGTACCGGGGGCTCCTCACCGAATCCAATAGGTTTGGTATAAGACCGTGTTTAAGCGTTGAGGCAAATGCTAAAATATGTTTCCTCGCTCCCTCGTAATTTCCTGTAGCCAAGAAAAGTCCCCTCAATGAAATGAACACATCTCTGCCCCAGCATCTTGCCCACCCAGTGCTAAAATGAGGCAGTCCAGCAGCGAGCGATGGTGTGGCCCCACCGGGATCCAATGATGCTGACTGGACGATTCCATGCATCTGTACGGCGCATAGGGCTAGGTTTTGCGTGAAATCGTGTCCGGTAGATACGAACTCGGAGAATTGCTCTAGGGCGGCCCTTCGAGCGGCTTTGTACGCCGTATATATGGTAATAGCGAAGAATTTGGGTCGCAGATAAGGAGGGACACCAGTCTTGATGCGTTCAAATCTCTGTTGTAACCATTGAGCAGGAGCGGCTAAATTCGGGAGTTTGTCCATTTGACTGTTCGCTCTAGTCAGTACCGACACGTAGCACATGGTATGAACTTACTAGAATAGCCTCTCGACAGTATAATCCAGAGCCCATGTCCCCTTCCTCAAGTTTTCGCACAGTGGATGACCTAGATCATTAGTAACCATGACCGCCTGCAACGGTCCCATCCACCCCTCCAACCCGCAATACGTTAGCTGACCCAGAGCAGGAACGTCATACACGCCAAACTTCCCGGAAGTTGTATCTCGCTCTTCTGTATCAGCGCGATACAGTACGACATTGAGATCCACTAGATCAAGGGATGAGAAAGCAGCGGCGGCGGTGTCAACTTCGGCACAGAAGGTATCGAGCGTAGGATCCGCTTGCTCAGCTTCAACTTCAAAAACGATAATACTTCCTGGGGGAAAGAAATCAGGAACGACGATGGAACAAAGAGAGCCGGTGGTAGAGTTTGATTTCTGAACGGCTGGAACCTCAGGTAAGTCGATGAGTCTGCTAGGCAAGCCCTTTATCGTCTTCGTGTCTGGGGAAGCTTCATATGACAGGAAGTCAATAGCAAAGCCACAAATAAACTTTGCCCGCGTTCGACTCAGTTCGATGGGGTTCGCTATCGTAAGCGACTGTCAACTCTTGGGTGCGGGACACGGAAACAGAACTACCCACGCCATCCTCGTTCTTTGGGACGTTTAGTAAAAGCCGTATGAGCAACGAGCATGTATCCTTTTTGTGTCTTTGGGTGAACCCTATGGATAATGATATACTGTAACACACACAATAAACGTCAGTAATGAGAGAGGAAAGCCAAGCGGGGCACTTGCATCTCCATCTTGAAATACATGAGCTTCTTCATATCCCCCAAGCACCATCTCTCTCTTTAGCCCGTTCAATACCCTCTTTGCTCTGGCAATTCCCGATCCATCGCCTAGATCCGTGGCTTCATACAATCTTTTCTCCTGGACCAAATTAAGAAGCTTCGGGTACAGGTCATCGAATCCCTTGACGGAGGCCACAGCGCAGTATCCAAACGTCACTATTCCGGCGACGCAGAGTGCATGCTCAGCGGTAAACTTGTGAAAGTAAGACTCGTTGTCGTGAGTCAGGTCATACATGATCGCGTGGGGAATGGAGCCGTGAAGAGGAGTAACGATACATGGGCGAGTGGGTCCTGTACCGAATGGCGGAGCGAGGTCTTGCACGCTTGTTAAGCATACCGCATCCATCGATCCTACAAACGAGCGAAGAAACCAAGTAGGTCAATCTGAGCACAGGGTGAAATTAAGAACATACCCATCGGTTTCCCTAATCCATATCGATACATGATCCTGGAGAGCTCCTTTGGATCCCACGCATTCCCGGCTTCTCTGACCAGGCTATTGACTCCCAACTTCCTGACGAACAGCAGATCCATCTCTTCACTCCCAGTAAAAAGCTCCGCGCAGACATATAGGTTTGGGTTCACTTTCCGTGCAGCATCGAGCATGGCAGTCCCGACATGCAAAGGAGTCGAATGACAGTTATCAATGCGAAATCCGTCGAATGTCTTCGCGAGAGAGGTGACATAGGAGGCCATGAATGTCCATAACCAGGGGTTATCCGAGAGGGAAGAGCCATAACGAAGTTTTACGCAATCGCCCCAGGCGATGACTTCGCGGCGCAAGTACGCCTTGGAAGGTGGAAGAGCAAAATTCGCCAATGGATCAGCGTTCCATATCCAGCCATTGTTCGCAACGGAATATACAAGAGGGTTTGTTTCAAACCCCGGCAGACGCGTAAAGTAGGATTCAACCAGGGGTGAACTAACCAATACCAATATCAGCAGACATGCCACGAAAAACGACACACGCGTACTCTTTGGAAATTTCCCCATATCTAGGTCCATTCGGATCGAGTCGAAGGTATTTGAGTCTATTCTTGATCATATCCAGTGCTATTCGCATGTCTTCTTCCCAGACAGCGTAGAGTGGGACGTTTAGCACATTAACAACCCGTTCCCAACCCTCCGCCAATGCTTGATCATCATCCGCGCTGTGCATGGATGCAGCTTTCATGATTCCAGCAGCTATATCACCATCGACATGTGCACAGTATCGCGAAGATAGTGCACCCAAACCACGGATCAAACCAGATGACCGTACAATGTCGGCAATCGCGGGTGAAGATTTTCCATCGATATCCTCGCCATTCCAGGGCGCAATGCAATTAGACGACAACGCACTGAGGATGGCGGCCATCTCTTCTTGCATATCCAGGACATAAAACTGCCACAGATCCTTTGACTTTAAATGCTGTTCCAAGGCGGCCATGAGCGTGTCTATGTCTTTCTGAGAGGTAACACGCGTGGGCAATCCGCTGCCTTGCAGTGACCCCGAGAATTCGACGATGGCATCGTCGAGTTCCAATGCAGGTGTCAGGTTGGGGGTATTTGAAGGGCTGTAACCTAAGCTGTCGATGAGCACAGCAAAATACGTGGTTCATATAGGACTTGCCTGCTTCAGGATGATGGATGAGCCATTTACTGTCGCTGGCAGTATGGTTAAGCACCACATCCGTTAGACTCAAAAGGCCGTATTCCTCCTTGGCTACTCGTAAAGTGTCTTCTACGATAGAGGCGGCTGCCAATGGTTCAACGGGAATGTCGAAAATGCGAAGGTCATAGTTCTTTTGATCCTTGATAGAGTACGGGCTATCGCTAGCGCCGCGCACCTGGAGAGGAGTCCAATGCAACATGGTATAACCGCGATCACTAGCCTCCTGAAAGTGCTTCTTCCATTGTGCGATGGGACCCATCCATTTAGAAACAACTGTCAACATTGCGATTCCATCGAGAGGTAAGTTGACGTAGTCTGGCAAAAATTGTGCTCCCTTTTCCGAAGGCAAGAGTGGCTTAAGATCGGCGGAGAGAATGGGCGAACGTGCAGGAACGCGAAGGATTGGGTCGATATTAAAGTAGCCTTCTCTGCCTTTGATACGTTGTCCGGGAAAATCGCCATCATATTCGACCCAATAGACGAATGCGCCAGCATGGGATATGGGGAGATCGACTTGGATGGGCTTGGAGAAGTCAATGTGTAGTCTGAGTGCATAGATAAGTCGTGTTAAGCAGTCATATGAGCACGCTCACCTTCGCTCCGCGAACTTGTCGCGCTCGAACAAGCCGCCATCTAACGGAAAGTTTGTCTTGAATACACCATTTTTCGAGGCAGGTGTCCCCGCATCCAAAGAGACGCGTAAGATGTAAGGGGCATAGGCGGGTGGGAGACGGATATACTAAATCTCGAGTAAGTGGAAAGTCGAGGTGAAAGAGTTTGTCAACTCGCTGATCGCTGTTTGTTGGGCCCGCCATCGGGATCGAGTCTAAGTTCGTAAACACGGATAGGCTTTTCGCCCTCTAATCGTTCGCTCAGAAAGAATTCTTTGCCTTCATCTGCGGGTGTCTTCGGAGTGGTTGGTGCTAAGTCACCAGTGTCAAATTGGAGTTGCGATAAGGAAAGATCTAGTCTTTGCAATAGGGCATCCGAGTCAGCATGCTTGATCATGACAGAAGTGATGAAGGAAAGGAGGGAGGAATGAAAATTGTGGCGAGCGTGTGGTTTTTATATTACTTCCATTTCATTGTCGGTCTCCGTTGAACGCTGGCATCGCCGTGACACCGTGACGTCAACGAAACCAATTTCCAACAATACCCTTTTTAGAATGCCCCTAAATTTGTATTCGAGCGACATCCTTCTTCCATTCCCATCGATTGAAAAATACCCTAACATCCAGAACTGTAGCGAATTCCAAAAAGGTTCTCCTGATATGCCTTAATTTCTACAGTCGACCATGTCAGCAAGCAAACTGGTCAGTCAAGAAAAACGTACGGAGTGCGACGTGCTTCGAGTGGAACCGGCACAGAGCTAGGTTTCCCATTATGTACCAGAGCCCAGCGACCGCTTTTCCCTCCTCGTTAGGTTTACCTATCTCGCGGTACGAACCGCAGATCTCGCCTTCATCATCCATGCCCCAGATTTGCCGAATCTTGTCGTGTAGGTCGGTGTTCTTGATGAGATCGAGAGATGCGCTACGTGAATCTCCGTAGCTGCAATGATAACGTGAGTCACAGACCCGGGTTGTCATGAAGCAACGGAAGAGAGACAGACCCGGTTGCAAAGATGACAACATCAGCGTCTAGTGTAGAACCGTCTTCAAAGAGCAATCCAGTTGGCGTAAATTTCTTGATGGGTCCATCACTCTTCAACTTGATCTTCCCATCAATGAGAAGCTGAGAAGCACCGACATCTGGAATAAAAGAGAGCTCTGGTCGACCGACTCGTGCTGTAAAAGACGGAAGAGATTACCCAAATAGTATCCTCCAGCCTTGTTAAATGCTAATTGGAGGAAGCCGGAACCGTCTTCTCCGAAGGTGAGCTTGAATCCGACTCTGCGGAGGCCGTCTAGAAGCTCTCTGAAGCACACGTATATGTCATTGTTCACGGTAGGAACAACCGGGAACATACTTGTCGGCCTCTGCAATATCCTTGGTGACGCGTTGCTGCACAAGTTTTGCAACGTGAGCCGGATACGAAGCGTTCACACGATCAGCGACATCAGTTGGAGGGCCACCTTCCCAGAAAAGTGCTTGAATGCCGGGAATATGTTAGCAAACGACTGCAGAACAAGGGAACGGATGTTACCCATCTGACGGGGCATTCCCTCTTTAGTCGACATGATATAAGTTGGGCCCCGTTGAACCATCGCGACATCTGTCAAAGACATTAGCCCGCGACACTGGGTGACAATGGAAGCAACTCACCGACGCCATGATCCACGTAATCAGCACAAATATCATGGGCTGATCATCATAAGTTCCAGTCAAAGGATAACACAAGTAGAGGACGTCACACCCGATGTACAAGAGCCAACCACCACGACCTTTTTGCCCACATGATCTGTCGCAGATTCATGTTCAGTCGAGTGCAAGATCTGACCCTTGAACTCGTCCTATTCGTATTTGTAGGCAAGTCGGCTTTCGACGATAGGTTCAACACTTACTTGCCCTGGAATATCTGGGTTTCTTGGTAAGCCGCCACCTATGCCAAGTGCCAGCACGACGTGGTCTACTTTGAAAACCCGCTTTCGACCATCTTCGCGTTCGACATGAACAGACCAGCGCTTCCCGCTGTTTCCGGTTTCCTTTTCGATTGAGACGACGGTCGCCGAGGTCCATACGTTCAACTCCATGGAGTGAGCATAGGACTCGAGCCAATCGGCCAGTTTCATTGCTGGTGTATACACCGGCCAGGAAGGTGGGAACCTGAAATAGATCGTTCGCACGACGAGGAATCGTTGCTCAAAATACACACTTACGGTAGGTAGGGCATGTGGTCATACCCTACACTATGATCAGATCAAGGTGTAAATAGACGAAATCAGGATGTCAGACTCACAGACTGGGTCATGCAAGCAGAGCGCCGCATATCGCTTCCTCCAATTATCACCTATTCTTTGGTTCCGCTCAACGACGAGCGCATTCACGCCCAACATCTTGAGTCGTGCGGCAACGTCCAAGCCGCTCTGTCCTCCACCGACTATGATCACGGATGGTTCTTGATCAAGAAATTCCTTTTCCCTCTCACGCTTGGAAGCCCATTCGCCACGGTCTGATTGAAAGTTCCTCAGACGTCCAGTCGACTCGGGGAAACCCTTGAGGTCCTCGAGGTTGGTGTACACCACGTGGGCCTTCCACGAGCGATCTGGAAGAGGGACGAGCCTGAATACGCCAGAGGCATGACCCACATTCGTATCGAAATTGAAAAAAGCCTGTATCCAAGCAATGTCTTCGTAGGGTCGCTGGAGTTGTACAAGATCACGCTGAAGAGAAAACGTGTCCGGCTGAGGGTCAAAGACGCTGAGCTGGCCTTGGAGGAACTTGGACACGGCGTCCTTTCCCTCAAAGGTGCGAAAGTCCCAAGTGAGCGCGAGCATATCACGCCAAAAGCCATTATCCAGGATTAAATCGGCAATGGCTGGCACGTCCTTGAGACCGATTGCTTTGGTGAACTTGGCAAACCAGTCACTGACGACGGCCTGCACATCGAGGTTTGGGTCGACGGAGCTACCTAGATTGTGAAGAGTAGGAAGGGTGCGTGAAGGGGTAGGAATCGACATGGCGGATGGGGATGAGATAGCCTAAAACCAAGGACTTTTTAGTCCGGGTCACTCTCATATATTTTGGGGTCCGGCCCTGTGAGTGTGCTGAAGGAGCCTATAAGTTGAAACGTCAAGTGATTAATCCGTGTTGAACCCGATCACTGCAGATGGTATTGAAGTGAGGGAGTAGTTGATCTTTGCTGATGGAATCTGGCAATTTGAACATGTCGTGTATTGAATCGACAGCGTCATGATGTGTTTCCAACCCTTGGTGGAGGAAACAGAAAAGACGGCTTTCGGGATTTGACCAGGACCACATGATGATCATGGATCTTTGGACTGATGCTCAGCTAGGGTGGCTGATCGCGAACGGAATGTATGACATGTACGAAGTACTCTGGTACATGTAAACTACAGATGATCGAAAGACATAGGGAGCGAGAAGCGGGCAAGCGCGGAGCGCTTCGGCCCAGCGAGTGCCTGATGGCAAGCGGAAGAGCTGCGATCCCGAACATCAATCTCGTAGTGACGACGCATGCAGCGGTTGCGCTTACCCATCAGATAGGAGTCGCTTGGGACGGGAAATCACGGTCCGTTTCTCCTCCGGATCGGGGGAATGGTGAGCTGCAAGAAATTGGCGTGAACCTTTGGATCGGCTTGCATGTAAGGCGCCAGAATTTGGGCGTGCTTCCTCAGGTAAATCAGGAAAGAGTCTCCTGCCCAACGACCTTTGACCTTGACTACGTCGAAGGCAATCCCACGGAGTAAGTATTCCAGGGTGGCGCCGATACGGATGCCGTGACCCTTTAGAGGGGAAAGGCCGGCGCTGGCTAACGCTGAGTCAAGAAGTTTGAGGAATTTCGTGCGAGTGAGTGGAGTGAAACCGGTGCCCCCGCGGGCCGCGTGCGCTCGATATGCGAAAAGCGGAGCGTCTGCTGGTGGGTCATTCACTCGGAAATGGTTGGCCAAGGCCTCCTCCGGGTCGTGAGGGTCATTCTGCTTGGCCCAATTCACCTCCTCTCCGATGGGTGACTTTTTGGTCCATGGGAGCCGGAAACACGTCATCGCTAATCCGTTGCGGTCTCGTTGCGTGGAAACGCCCGCGCGAGTGATGTGCCTGGCCGGGTCGAAGGCCTTGAGGTTCGGCACAGTGAATTCTCCGGTGCGCGCGGCTGCGAAGAAGGTAGATGTGAGGCACGCAAAGACAGCTGCATGCAGAGGGGTGGAGAGGTCAAGTTGGGCTTTAATAGCCCTTATGGTGTCTAGGGTGTATGGTTCACGAGGGGGTCGTTTCGATGTGGGGGGGGCTAGATTGCGCGCCGCCTTGTATAATAAGTCTGTTTCGCGCTCGTTTACGTTCCATGGCAGCCTGTGTACCAGGTGCCAGGCCTGGATCGCGCTTACATAGTTGACTACTGTGGAAGCTGCGTACGCCCCGGCTAAATGAGCGATGAAGGCTGAGAGGACGTCGGCCACAACGGGTGCGCGGTCAGCCTCTGGTATGTTCTTGAAGTCGCAAAATGTGTGGTAGGCGAGCAAACCTGACCCGTAGGTTTCTTTGGACGAGTCTGCCCATGCCAACGGCAAGAGATTGAAGATGCGCTGCATGTCTTCCGGTTGTACCGGGTGTTGCGACGCTTGGGAATCCTCCCGGAAGGGCCGCCACGTATGCAGCCGGTCTCTTGCTGCGCAATGGGGACGGAGGCTGCTCACTTCGGGTGTGCGGCTCTGAGACGAGGGTGCTGCTGACGGTATCGATGCTGGGGAGCCGTCTGTGGCCCGAGCTTGTAGTGCCTTGATAAGGAGGGTGGGGCGAGTGGGTTTGGCGTTGTTGTGCTCACGTGCGCCCGGCTCGCGGGGCTGGTG
>JBBPJQ010000819.1:0-16254 GCA_038088795.1 Boletus rex-veris
TTATCTGCTAACTCATGGCTAAGTCCTGGCTAACTCATGTTACCCAGTCTACGACATATTAACTCTTTATAGAATACATGGCTATGTACATAGCTATGTACAGCTCGGTCTGTGCCCCTATGTTAACCATATAAATACTGAAGATCAGTAGTACTTAGTCTCTAGTCAAGTTCTTTTGTTGTTTCCCTTTCCCATTGATGCTAATAGACTCCCTAGAAGGTTCAAACAACCTTCCTAGGTCTTGATTAACAACATCTAGCGCTTTCCGCATACAACTGAAGCCCCTATAGAAGTATAGACAGGTTTGGTCGTTTCACTTCCAAGGTGGACATGCACTGGCCAACCTGGCCACCTGGTGTGGGTGTTGATTTAGCAGACCCTCCTTGACTCTCCATGAGGGAAAGATTGTCCCTTGAACTGAATGCAGACACTGAGAGTGCCATCGACCACTTCCAAAATGTGTCCACAACAGCCTCTGCATCCTGACATCCGTTGTCTGCAGAGACGAGATGCAAATAGTTGATTAGACACGCATACAGGTTCACATGGACTAATTCTGAGCAGTTGCTGTCCAGAACATGCTCGAGCAAACTCTGAACAACTGCATACAGCTGCTCTATTGGTAAGGCACCAGCCTCAATATTGCCCCTGGTGGACTGAAGCATGATCTGATGATGTCTGTTCTTGTGTAGTTTTGTGATGGTTGACAGGATAGCTTCGGAGAGCAAGACTGCTGTCACTTCTTGAGTGTCGGAATGCACAATCCCAGGGAGAATGTCGAGTAGTCGACGCCATGCCTCATAGCCGGTGGCAACCACGAACGCCACTTCTCTTCTGTGGTTCTTGATCACGCAACTCTCCAAGATGTATGTTGTTTCCGTGTTGAGTTTCTCTGCTTGAGCAGTTGTCAATATGACCTTGGGAATGGAACGTCCAGCAGGCAGAGGTGGGAACAACAACAGTGCCAACTGATCAACCACCTCACATCCTGTCGGATCCACACGAACACATGTGTCCAAGTTGAGTGAACCTAGATACTCCAGGTCGACAGGGGTGGTCGTGAGCAAGTCTGACCAGTTGAAACCCAACGACTTGACAAACTCAACAATGTGCAGCTGAGACTGTCCCATCTCCCCAAACAACTGCATCTGGATCCTCATCCCATCCTCCCAGTCAAACCCTCCTGCATCCTGCATGTGTTCTGTCGCATATAAGATCTGCAAGATCTGCAGCACACCCTTGTGGTGATCCTTGTCTGTTAATACATGTAGATTCAAAGTGGCGAGGTCCAGTATCCGAGAGTGCAAGTCGATGAATGCCTGAAGCATCGACACACTCATCAGCACGTGCGATCTGTCATGGTACATGACCTCGATGAATGGCTCCTGGGACACCTCTGGAACCTTTGATGGGATGACTGCGAGATGACGCGCAAAAAAGTCTTCCCTCGTGTGCAGATATTGCATGGTCACATCTGATGTATAAGGGTGCACACAGAGCTGGTAGATGATATGGTAACATCACATGCTCAGCGCTGGGAGGACATTGAAAAGTGGTTCTGCATCCTTGCCCTTGGTTCTCATCTGTGGTACACCAACATTGACAAGATCGAGGATGACATGCACATATGTCCGGTGTGCGCTGATCGTATGTGGGTCTTGAATCTGGTGCTCGCTTTCTGCACTGCTGAACAAGAGGAAATGGCTGAAATTGGGGTATGTTGTTTCATGTTCCATGTTATGGATGAGGAGGTTGAGGATCGCAATCCTAATAGCTTGATCTGGTGGCTCTTGGGTTTCTCTATCTGCAGCACCAGCACTGGTACTATGCTCTGCAGTTGTTTCAGCCGTATCAACATCATCCAATAAATCAATGTCCAGTAGCTGCCTGAAACTGCTGAGGATGCACTTGGAATCGGGACTACGTTCAATGAGTGTGAGCAGGCTTGTGATGGATGTTGAACAAGAGAGCTGGGAGATGATCCTGACAGCAAGGAGAACAAGCTCTGGATATGCTGGATATATAACATACATCGCTACTGCAGGGATATACTTGGTCCTGTATGTCAGCGCTTGGTCGAGCTGTGTGTAAAACAACCTCGAGTGGACGGTCCCCATGAATGGCGCGCTGTCAAATTCGGAAAGGATGGGAACCAATATGTTGAGGAAGACGTCCTGAATTTCAAGCACTCAGTGAATGATGTGGAGGATGCGAATGATTGTGAGCAAGAAGTAAGGCTCTTCAGAAGGGTGCTTGTGCTCAAAGCCTTCGATACCGTCGACGATATAGGAAAGGATAGTGGATTGGAAAGGGGAATTTGTAAGCAGGCGAGTCAGCACTTTGAAACCAGGATGGATGAGCAATGGGAAGACGGTTTCTCATCTGAGCAATCCATCTTCACTGGCTCGGACAAGGTTCTCTATCTCCCAACCTGCAAGGGCATGTTCGATGAACTTGAGGCACAGATCGTTCATTTGCCATCTCTCTGAGTGTCATGTGTATTCTCAGCATGGCAGTCCTGCAAACACATTATCCACCATGAAGCTGATGTAGGGACCAATGTTATGTAGGCGGTAAGGCTGGCCCAGAGACTCGGGAATCATATTGAGCAGCTCTGCATCTGCCAACAGACTTCATGGGGATAAGTCTCTTTGGCATATGCAGCAGCATAGCCAGCAGGTTCAAAAATGGAATGGTAGCGGGGTATAACTTCTATACCACCTCCACTTCGCCCAATTCCACTTCCACTCCTTTTACAGGTGGTAGAACGGCACCTGCGCTGACTGGCCAGCCAGATATGGGCGCACGCATGTTGATCACCTCGACTCTCTCCATCAGTGTCCATACACTCTTGCAAATATCTACACCCGCAACACCCACTCCAGGCTTGCAAAAGACAGCAAGCACATCAAAGATGGCCCCCTTGAGTTCAAGAGGTATACCCAGAGGAACAAGCGACACGAGAGTTGGGATAGCACAAAATTGGGTGTTGGAAGAGATGGCAAGATGCACGGCGACAGAGCTCGTTGCCACAGTGGAGAGAAGGCAGAGGAAGGATTGAGCAAGAAGTACGTCCTTTGGTCTGATGGGGATATGTTGAGGGGGTTGTTGAGTAGGTGGATGAGGTTGAGGGGTGGCAAGAGAGCTGAATCTGCCAAAAAATGCAGTGAGGAAAGGAGGCTGGTTCATGTGTGGATTCAGAGCAGGGGAGGTCTGGGACTTGAGAAGGGCAAAGATCGTAGACCATGATATTGAAGGGCCGGCATTGTACATCTGGCTGAGACCGACAGGATTGAGCTGTCAATGACCATATAGGAAGGACAGATTCCCATGATGTCATGAACGAATGGAGAGCAGTCATACTAGCAAAGGGACATGGTCAGGGAGAGTTGGATAGACAAAAATGATCACAAACCTTTTCACGAAATGGTAGACCGCTCGTAGTTCCTCAGTTTTGACTTCACGGCTGAGGAGATCGAGGTGGTGGTGGAGCTTGCCTGTGTGTATTGGGAGCAAGTTGTTGTTTCATATAGGTGATGGCACCCTTGTCTGTGGTGAGGTTTTTGTGGACTCTGCCAGGGAAGGAATGAGGTTCTGCCAAGCCGAATGCTGCAAGGGTGGCAGCAAGCACCGAGGATATAAGATGTCATGGTGTCATTTGGATTGGCTGCAAGCCAATCAATCGACTTTTGTACCTCGTTAGGGGAAAAGTAGCCTAGATGAGTGGTTTGGTAGTAAACAATGGAGAGATACTGTTGCTCATAAGTGGATGTTGAGAATGTCATAACTGAGAGAGGGTTGTGAACCTTGGGGGATATGAGTGAAAAGTGGAACGACGGGCAAGGGAAGTGCATACCTGGACCAGAAGGCAGGATGGTGTTGCTCTGGGCATTCTGTCTTACTATCTGTGCCTGGGTGATGGCGGTCCTGATTGACTCTATCTCGTTGAATATATGAAAAGCAAGGGAGGTGTCCGGTTTTGAAGCAGGGACAAGCTCCTGCCTGACAAACGCCTCGAGGTGGAGATAGAGCCTTGGTGCAGCTGGGAGTTGTGCCAGTGCAGCAACCTCGAAGAGGCAACAGAGACAATCAATGAGATTGGCAGTGTCGCTGATGAAACTCGGTGACGGTCGCCTTGATTGAGTTGACTGGGCCCATGTTGGGGATTGACAGCCACAATGGCATGGAGTATACTGGCAATGTACTTTTCAGAGCATTTGAGTTGCTGTGCGAGAAATATGGCTTGCTGGGCAAAGTCGGCATTGACATTGAGTGACCTGCCATTGATCTTCCTGTACTCGGGTGAGCATCAGATGCAGTAGGGTGACACAGACACATACCAGACTGGAGTTTGCACTGTTCCTGGAGTGATGGATGACCAATGTTTTGGAGGTCACAGAGACAAGATTTGTGGAGGATGATGTCATCAAAGAGGCTCTGGGTGACCATGGGCAGTGAGGGTGATGGTGAGGACAGAGTGGAGGGTGGCAATGGACCTCATCGTTGTTGAGTTGATTGTGTGATGTCTTGTTTATGTTGCAATTGTAGGTGTGAGAGACCTGTTTGAGTATTGGTGCATTGATAAGCAATGAGGTGTGCAACTCTTATCGATCCTGATTGATGAAAGCTGAGCCATAATTTTTCCTATGTATGCAGTATACTACAGAACTCTAGAGATGGCATAGAAGAAATCTTTATTGAAGTATCTATTCAGAAAAAAAGTTTGTGAGCCATGAATGCTATTTGAATGAGTAAGGTGGTTATTAGCAATGCGACCAAAACATGGAATGATGTGCACATATGACCTGAGCTGATCTAATGGAATGACCTCCCCTATGTTCTTGCCCGATGCACCTTTTGCCCTCCGGAGCACATGGAGACCTGTAGTAGACTCGGTTTCGCTACCATGTTGGGGCACGACATCCAGCCTTTCCACATAGACGAGAGCGTGACTTGCCCACGGAGTATGGCCTCCTTTTGGACGTGCGGGACACATGATGAGACGAACGAGAACAACAGAGTGTCCTAAGACCTTGGTCAAAACTGTTTTCATGCAAAAAAGGCACACTTACCCATCAAACCACTGAGTGGCCATTGGTGGGCCGGATCCACCTGTAGGATGGCGGCATCATACCAACTGAATTTCCAAGTTCGGTCCCTGTCAGATGGGTGAGCATTGATGGTGAACGTTGATCCCAACTTGTTTGGCAAGTGATAGGACTTCTGTTGTAGGCGAATCTTATGCCATATCTGAAGCTCGGAGAAGGGAAGATCTGCATCTGGACCTGACCATCTAGCATTGCCAAAAGTGTGGAATTTTCTTTGACTTGGCCGCCTCTCGCGTTTCACGTAGTCAGCCAATGCCGCACGGAGATCTGGAAGTGCATATTGCCTTGCCACCTCCTCGATAGATTGGCGACGATATATAGGTTCAACATTAAGGTGGATCGCTGTGGACCCTGCAGTGATGGTGCGGGAAGGAAGGTCGACGTTGGATCCCTGATGAGCAACTTCGAAGAAGTTAGTAGATTGCCGTTGTGCGGTCCAAATGTCGCGCAGCACTTCTGCCGGGCAAATGTCGCCAGAATCTTCATGATTGCCTTCGTCGTCATCGTCACTAATGGTGGTATCATCATGATCACCAATTGTCGTTTGAAGGCTTATCGCGGTATTGAATAATCGACACCTCTCATCGCGGTCAAGGGCACGGCAAACCTGTGCATCGTAGTCATGATGGTTAGTCATCGACGCAGGATCTTTGACTACTTCGATATGCGCATGTTCAGTGGTGTCTGCTGACCATTGTAGCAAACAACCAACCTGCACAATACTTGGGACGACACTTTGCATAAGCTCCAACTTTGGGATCTGAAAGTGGTTGAGGACCGTTTTTTCGCCTCTACGAAGGCCAGCATCAAGGATAGCCTGCTTGTGACCATGAAACTCGTGTAGTGTGTCCCGAATCATATTTCGCATCCGCGATGTAATGGCTGGTGCTTGAGCAAGATACCTGAACTCCATGAGCGCGCGGATCGCAGTGACAACATGCAGGGGAGCACCACCAGCGATGACAACCATGAGATATCGCTGCACGTCTCGTTGTGTCCTCCCGCCGACCTGCTTGAGCTTTGTGATGCCATTTCTGAAGTGGCGAAGACCAGTAATTTTGGGAAGAACCGAGAAATGAAAGTCGATTTCCACGTCACCAAGAGCGATCCGGCACCAACGGACGTCATGATCCCAACACTCACGGTGCCAGTAGTGCAACGCCTCCGGAGTAAGGAAACGAGGTGGTGACGCTAACAGCCAATCATGCCAGAAAGGTAATGATACACCACTGAGACAAAACTCTTTGCATGCGGCAAAGTACTCCTCGATGAACGACGCGAGGTCCTCGATGGACCGAAGCTGGCTTTTGGTGATGGCGGCAGTACATGGCGGATGTCAGAATGGGTCCCCAAATATCGATTAAAGACCGAGTGTACATACCACATCCATCGACAAATATTCATCGATGAGAGCCATGCTGAGCCTTGACTTCGAAAGAAAATTCGCCTCCATCCAATCCTTCGAGGACGCGAACGGGTAATAGAGATTGGACTTCTGCTGTTCCGAAAACTGGTCCCGACAGAACGACGTGAGGAAGGTATTGCCCCTTCCGTGTATAGTTGATGCACTCTTGAAGTAATCCCTCACCCATGAGTGAGGATCCTGGCCTTCTGGAGGTCGAGCGTCAGGTGCCAAGTTGGGCAAATCGGGTGGGGGCTCGAACGGGAGATCCAGATCTGGTAGGTTGGGAGGCGGTGAACGAGGTGGGGACGGTATATTCACAGGATGGTGTACGGCTGGGGGTTCAGGACTGATGGACAAACGAGGAACTTCAAGGGTATGGCAGTAGTTACTGTTATGACAAGTGGAGCAGGGCTGCGCAAGATGGAATTGGACGCCACGCTCGTTCGAAAAGTGCTTGAGACATCTGGGGCAATTGGACATACTGAGTACTGAATGTTGAATAATAAGGAGAGTACTCAGGCTAGCGGCGGAGCGGCGGATACAGCGTGTCTGATGAGATCATCAAATACACTTGACTTATGCGACCTGAGATTGAAAAAAAAAATACATATATATTCTTCCACTTACCTCGAGCCCTTGAGATTTGATCCTCCAGTGACGACCCAAATGGTCAACTGTCAGCTGTATCCACCTTCGGAGTCATCCTTGACAGACATAGAAACTGGACCGTCTTCTGACTGTGGTGCTCTGCAACCACTTTGCCGCAATCCTACCGTATCAAGCATCATTCCAGAGACACCCCGTACAGACTCTTCTTCAAGCTTCCTTCCTCCCCTGGATCCCGTCAGAGAGTCGCATCTAAAAATATCACAGACAGATCTGCCTCGTCGAGCTGCACTTCCTACCAATCCTCATGTCGGCACTCCGAGTGCGGTTGGCGCTATCCGTAAATCGAATGGGTTTTTACCGATTGCAACACCTGCAGTTGCCCGCGGGCCGTCCTCGCTACCTCGTTCTTTTGCAATGGATATCTCCATGGTAAGCTTTACAGTCCATTGTCTACTCACTGAATGCGATACTTATCGAGCCTTAGAAACCCCTGATGACGGGCTATGCTGATCTGACAGACTTGGAGTTTAATGAAACGGATGCTCAGTTTGTACTCGAGCTTGCGAGGGTTCGCCATAATGTCTGTTGCCTCGAACAAGAACTTGCTGAAGCCCACTATTCGGAGAGCATGGCCCTTGTCAATTTGTACAAACATCGGGCCGAATGCGCAAAAAAACAACACAATTATGCTGAGTTTGACCTAGGCCATGCGCAAGACCTAGCGACCAGAAACCCTCATTCCTCCCAGATGTTGTCGGTCATATGCAGGCCAAACCCAAAGCGTCCCCGTTTGTCCAGTCCGGGTGAACAGCACCATGGAAGTAAGGATCTTTGAACAGTGTTCATTCGTGTTGTGTCTCATAGCTGACATGGCATTTTATTCAGCTTTGTTGTCGGGTTCCCCAGAGGTATAAATGTACAGCATATAAATGTAGTGCTTGTGTGCAATGTCATATGCAATGTTAACACCGCTTTTCTGTATTGGATGTGTGCATCTGCTCTCTACGTAGTGAGCTGTGTGAGAACCATCACTACCCTGGCTAGTCCTCTATGCCTTTAGCTGCTGTACAGCCACCAGAGGTTACCTAATCACTTACTTGTACATTGAACCTTCATATGGTAGTCTCTTAGTGACTACTACAATATTCAACTGGTATGTACTTGCCCTATCAATGCACAGTGACCACTACATTTTGCTACAGGTCATGCACCCCTCGCCGCCATCTGCATCGTTGTTCATGCCACCTTGGCTCCCTCATCGACTTCACATTGCATCTTGAGCAGCCACTCCTTGAAGTTGGCTCACATTTCGGGACTTCGTAGACATCAGAATGCAAATGCAAATGCTCAGAACAAATAGAACAGGAGTACTCACCTGAGGAGGCTCCAGGCCAGCTGGACAATCCAGGACCATGCAGTATCTGCACACGAGAGAGGTCTTTCTTGCGTGTCATCTCATACCAGTGATCCCATCAAAAGTTCTGGAATTGTCCCAGGAGCCATTCATTGAGGTCATGTATCACAACGGATCATGCATGTTGATGAGCATGTCAACACTTCAGGCATCCATCGACTTACACTCTCGGATACTGGACCTCACCGCTTTGGATCTACATGTATCAATGAACAAGGGTGTGCTGGAAATCTTGCAGATCTTATTTGGGACAGAACACGTGCAGATGTAGGAGAGGTTGACTAGGAGGATGGGATGGGGATGCAGATGCAGATGCAGATGCAGTCATTTAGGGGGATGGGACAGTCTCAGCTGTGTGTTATCGAGTTTGTCGACTTGTTGGGTTTCAACTGGTCGGACTCACTCACGACCACCCCTGTCAACCTGAAGTATCTAGGTTCACTCAACCTGGACGCATGTGTTCATGTGGATCTGACAGGATGTGTGGCAGTTGATCAGTCAGCACTGTTGTCACTCCTCACCTCTGCCTGCTGGTCGCTGCATTCCCAAGGTCGTATCATGACAACTGCTCAAGCAGAGAAACTCAACACAGAAACAACATACATCTTAGAGAGTTGTGCAATTGAGAATCACAGAAGGGAAGTGCTGTTTGCAGTCACCATTGGCTACGAGGCATGGTGTTGACTACTTGACATGACACTCACCAAGTGCTTCCATCAGCTGCCACACGACAGACACCAAAATTTTGCTTCATGCAGTACATCAGATACTCAGCCTTCTTTGGAGAACACAGTGGCCTTTGTGATGGTCTTGCTGAAACATTCTGGTTTTATTCACTGAACTTGCCTACCATCATGCTTCTCTTACCTTGAGCAGGTCTCTACCTCCCCTTGCTCCTCTCATTCTCATCTCTGAATCCAGAATACATCGGTATGATTGAAGCTGGCTTCAATGGTTGAGACTCGACCTTCTTTTGCCCATCTGATGGCACATTGACGGATTACGCCCACGGCATTCTCTTCACCAATGCTGCGTGGACAGCATGATGTGCGCTCATCCTCTTCATTAGCTGGTAGGTCTGCTCTCATCTTGACTTGTTGTTACAACTCATTCTTTTCTCTCACTTGTACTCTTGTGTTCGATCCTCACCTTAGGACTTTCTTTTCTTTTCGTCACTGACTCATCCACATTCCATAAGACCTTATCACCTTATCACTTTATATTCTTACCTCTTATCTCACTTGCTTCGTCAGTGACTACCTTCCTCCACGTTCCATTACTTTCTATGCTTGCCCTAAATACTTGTACTTGGGTATATAAACCCTCAATACTGATATCTTGTACTCTTAGCTTAGATCTCCTTGAATCTACCTTGTCCTTGTTTTAAGACTCCTTCAAACAACTCGTTCGTTGCCTTTGAATCTTGAACCTTTCTGGCCTTAGACCAGTCCCTTGAACCTTTGAATCAGTCACTCCCACTATTGAGTGGAGTGTCTTCCTTGGACTTCGTGCTACCATTAAGTGCATGCTTTACCTCATACCTCTTTGAACTATCTTTCAAGGTTACACTCGTCCCTATCCAGGCCAAGCGTAACAAAAGATCTAAGCTACTCTTCACGGCTACCATTGCCGTAGTTTCACACCACCATTGCTCAATGACCCAGACTCCCCTCTTCTCTGTGGGAACCACCTTGAGGCTTTGAAACCTCTGAAACCTCTGAACTCTCGTCCAATGATGAGAACTCCTTGGACCCAGACATTACCTTACCCTTCCAACAAGAAGATGACGACACCCTAGACCTCTCCCACCAACTCTCTGCTTCCCTCTCCATTCCTCGTATCCCTACCCCTCCTTCTCCTACTCCCATCGCCCTAACTGGATGCATCTTTGGACCCCCTCCCACTCCACCTACCCCACCACCGTGTACTCCCATGACGACCAAACCCATAGAACTCTGCCTTGGAAACCCTGAACCCTTTGATGGATCCCCCGATACTGCCAATCAATGGCTAAACACTGTCTGTTTTTACCTCCATGTAAACTCATCCATCTACGACACCGATGAGAAAAAGATTGCCTATATTCTTTCTCATATGACTAAAGGTTCTGCCCTAGTCTGGGCAAACACCTTCAGACAACAGGCTGTCACCACAATGGCCATCTCCTTTGGAACCCTCACCACTTTCATCGACTCCTTTAAGAAATCCTTTGTTCTTAAAGACACCATTGCCAACTCCATCTCTTGACTGACCACCACCCGAATGCTCCCCCACCCTAAGAAACGAGGAGAGTACTTCCCCTCCCTCACAGCTTATATAGCCAGCTTTAAAAGCAATGCCACCCTTGCAACAATCACTGATGAAAACGTCCTGATCAGATTCTACTCCACCAGACTCCCTGACCCATTGATGAAATGCATCTATTCCATGGACACCCCTCCCACCAAGATCACCAAGTGGTATGAGAAAGCCACGCACTTCCAAACCCAGTTTGAACAAGCTAAGGAAGTCTCCCACCTTTGCACTGGAGGATCCCAAACCTCCTACCACTTCTACTCCATCCCTGCCCCCATCCCTGCCAAAGACCCCAACACTATGGATGTTGACGCTGTCTATGTTGCCAAGCTCACCCCCAAAGAGCGAAAGCAATGCATTGAGAAGGGACTCTGCTTCCGCTGCCGAAAGAACGGACACCTCAGCAACGAGTGTCCACACTTCTCCAAAGGACAGAAGGGAAAACGAGTCCAGAAGGTCTCTGCCGATGAAGATCTCCCCAAGTTGAAAGAAACCAAGGATGATGACGATGAAGAAGAGACCACTGTATGAAAGGTACACTTCTCTTGGGATTTTTGAAACGGAGAACTCACTCAACACAAGTTTCTCCTTCTCTTACATGCGCTCCAGTACTTGTATCCTCCTCTTTGAAAGCAATGAAACTCCCCATTCAGCTTATCGATCCAGAGCGCACTGCTAAAGTTGTTGACGCCTGTGCCCTAGTGGATAGTGGTGCAGATATGTCCTGCATTGACTGGGACTTTGTCCAAAAACACAAACTCCCCACTGAGAAACTCCCCAAACCGATCATCATTAGAAACATTGATCAATCTATGAACAAAAACGGAACCATCCACTTCACCTCCACCCTGTTCATCAACATCAAAGGAATCACTCACAAGATCCTCTTCTATGTTATGCATTGTGGAAACGAAAACATTATTCTAGGAATTCCCTGGCTTCAAAAGGCTAACCCCACCATCAATTGGGCTCGCCAAACCATCTCCATCCCCGACTCCACCGATGAATCCTCCAAACTCTACCAAACCTGCACCATGAACCAGAAATCCCACCAAATCTCTGAACTTTCCCCTCAACCCCCTCGACACCTCAATGTCCACGCCATCCACAATGCCCATCTCTATGAATACCTCAGATATGAAACTGAATCCCAGTTTTGTCAATGAGCTAAAGAAGCCTACTCCATTAACCGCATTATTCACTGTGGCTCTCACTTCACCCCCCTCAGATTCCCCATTATCACTAAACTCACCAATGCTATGGAGCTTACCATGGCTGCTGAGAAAGCCAAACCCACCATCACCCTTCCTCCGGAATATGAACGATTCTCTTTGGTGTTCTCCAAAGAAACCACAGACCACCTTCCCCCTTTCTGCTCCTATGATCACAAGATTAACCTCAATGACTCTTTTTCACCGAAAGTAGGGAAGATCTATCCCTTATCCCCTGACAAACAGAAAGTGACCGAAGCTTTCATCGATGAAAACCTCCATGCAGGAAAGATCCAACCATCAAACTCTCCCCAAGCCTCCCCCTTCTTCTTCGTTAACAAGAAGGATGGGAAACTCTGTCCCTGTCAGGACTATCGATACCTCAACGAACATACCATTTGAGACGCATACCCCCTTCCCTTGATCTCCGATCTTGTCGACAAACTTAAAGATGCCAAGGTCTTTACCAAGTTCAATGTACAATGGGGATACAACAATGTTCAAATCAAGGACAGTCATCAATGGAAAGCAGCCTTTACCACCCACAAAGGCCTCTTTGAACCCCTTGTTATGTTCTTCGGCCTTATGAACTCCCCAGCTACTTTCCAATGATTCATGAACGACTTCTTCCGGGAGATGATCTCCGAAGGATGGCTCATTATCTACATGGATGACCTCCTCATCTTCTCCCCCAATGAAACTACGCACACTGAACGCACCAAATGAGTTCTTCAATGAATGGAAGAACTTGACCTCCACTTGAAACTCAAGAAATGCTCCTTCACTGTAAAAGAAGTTGATTACCTGGGAATGATTGTCAAACCCAGACAACTTGCTATGGACCCTGTCAAGCTCAATGGAATCACCAAATGGCCTACCTGAACCAAAGTCAAGGAAGTTCACTCATTCCTTGGCTTTGCCAACTTCTACTGACAATTCATTCCTGACTATTCCACTGTCGCTCGTCCCCTTATTGACCTCACTAAGAAGAACTCCAGTTGGAATTGGACCGTCGCTTGCCAAAAGTCCATTGACTCTCTTAAGGAGTTATTCCTCTTGAAACTGATTCTCCACCTCCCCGATCCCTCTGCACCTTTCACCATCACCACCAACACCTCAAAACACGCTTCTGGTGCCATTCTTCTACAGACCGATGTCAACGGTGATTGGCACCCCTGCTCCTACCTTTCCACTTCGTTCTCTCCTGCAGAACGAAACTACGACATCTATGACTGAGAACTTCTAGCCATCATCCGTGCCCTCAAGGCATGGCGCCACTACCTCCACAGCTCCCCTTTCCCTGTTCAAGTATTCACGGATCACAAGAACCTCACCTACTTCTGCCAAGCCCAGAATCTTAACCGCCGCCAAGCACGGTGGCTTCTGGGCTTAGCGGACTTTAACCTTAAAATGATCCACATCCCCGGCTGTCTTCTCGCCGGTCCTGACACACTCTCCCGCTGCCCTGATCTCCACCCAGACACATCCAACAATGCTGGAACTGTACTCCTCCCAGACTCCCTCTTCGTCTGTGTCATCGATGCTGCTTTGCATCGGAAGGTCTCATCCTCCTCCAAGGATGATCCTCTCGTTCTGAATGCATTGCATGCCCTTGACGGATCTGTACCCCCTGCCTTCTGTTCCCGCTTGTCTGACTGGGCCTTCGATGAGGGTATCCTCACCTACCAAGGCCGTGTCTATGTTCTCCACGACGGATCCCTCCACTGCTCCATTGTGACCCGTTGTCACGATCATGCTTCTGCAGGCCATCCCGGCTACCTGAAAACCCAGCAACTAGTTGCCACCGAGTTTTGGTGGCCTGGCCTTGTGCAGTTTGTCCGGAAATACATTGAAGGCTGTTCCTCTTGCCAACAGGCAAAAACAAATACCCACTCCATGGTACCTTCGACTTCTCCAATCCAATCCTCAGCTTCCTGCCCCTTCCAACAGATCTCTTGTGATCTGATCACTGATCTACCCCCATCTGCCGGCTTTGATTCCCTATTGGTCATGGTCGACCACGGGCTTACGAAGGGGGTAACTCTCTGCCCTACTGAGAAAACCATCACCGCCCAGGGTATTGCTACCCTTTTCTTCCACAAAGTCTACAAACACTTTGGATTGTATGACAAGATCATCTCCAATCGCGGTCCCCAATTTGCTTCTGCCTTCGCAAAAGAACTTGGGAAGCTTCTCAATTATGACCTCGCCCTCTCTACCACCTACCACCCCCAAATGGATGGAGAAACAGAATGTGTTAACCAAGAAGTCAAAACCTATCTATGCATCTACTGCGGAAACAACCCTGCTTCTTGGACCGAACACATGACTCATGCCGAATTTGCCCACAATCACCGCACCCACTCCGTCACCAATCAATCTCCATTCTATCTCATGATGGGATATGAACCTCATGCTCTTCCTTCAGTCCTCATTACCTCCGACATTCCTGCTGTGGAATCCTGCCTCAAAGACCTCACCGCCACTAGAAATGAAGCCCTTGCTGCTCATGAACTCACTCACCAAGTTATGGCTGCTCGAGGAAACAGAGGCTTCATCCCCTTCGCCAAAGGAGACAAAGTCTGGCTAGAAGCCAGAAACCTAAAATGCTGCTCTCCCACTCCAAAGTTTTATCTGAAACGAGAAGGACCCTTTACCATCACAAAAGTCCTATCTCCCCTCACTTACCAACTCTGCTTACCGAAAACTTGGAAAATTCACCCTGTGTTCCATACTTCTCTCTTATCGCCCTATCACAAAAACAACGTACATGGCCCGAACTTCCCTTCTCCACCACCTGATCTTATCCAAGGAGAAGAAGAATACAAGATCGAGAAGATCTTACACCACCGCAGACCTCCATCTCACCACATGTTCTTGATCCAATGGAGAGGATACTCTGCTGAAGAAGACTCCTGGACCCCAGAATGGAACTTGAATAACGCCAAGTCCGCTCTACTCACTTATAAAAGACTCCATCCCTCCATCTTCCCCCCTGCATCCTCTCCACAATCATAAACATGTCTTTTGACCAACTCTTGATCTCCACCGAATCCTCTGTCTCTATTTCTTCTGCTCCTGACTCTCCCTCTTCCACCATCACTGAACCTGGATGGAACACCTCTGCCACCGTCACCTATTACCCATCCAACATTTCTGGAACCACCACCATCCTAGAACTAATTACTCTCCCCACTCCCATTCCAATCGCACCCATCATGTTCAAGTTCCCTTCCCCAGAACTCCCTGAACCCGCCCCTATCGTCACTGTAGACGTTCCCCTTTATGCTGTCAACATTAGATCTGGCATCCCTTCCCCCCAATATATATGCAACCTTTCCTTTCCCATTACTTGCTAGACTCCTGCCTCGCCATTCCCTTAGAAGCCCACATGGACATGAACTCCATGTTTCTTGCCCTTTATCAGGTGTACCTTCAGACCCAACGACTCTCCCTCATCACCAACGATTTCACTGTGTTCAACACTCCTGCTCTAGATAGGCAATGGGTTGCTTCCACTCAAGTGAACATCCTACAGAACCTCCAGTGCATCATACATCAGATGCACTTCAGAGAGTTCCTTGTCAATGTTGATCGATACATCCTAGAACTCGCTGCCGCTCAGATCTCCTCCGCTTGAACTATTCCCCTTGACCATCCCGCATTGAACACGGAAATCACTCCCCCATCTACTCCCTCTGTGTCGTCCTTCCTACTTTCCCCTGAGGAAATCACTATGTTGAATCGTGCTGAAGCATCCCACAACAACTGAACCACTCCCTTCTACAGCGCTTTAGAACGGCAACCACTCCTTCCCTCTGACCCATACTATTCTGACACTTGCTTTCAATGTCATCATCTCGGACATGTTCATCACAACTGTCCCTTCTACCAATGCCCCATTACTGGCTGCTGCCAATGGGCTCCTGGACATGATCAGCACTCCTGTCACATGGTCACTCACCATCCCTCTTTAGCCAACCAGCTCTCCTCTTTTGGTCCCACTCATACCTGTGGTTCTCTGGCCAATCGTCTGTCTGATGGCCCTGCCCCCGCCTGTCACCTCTAGTATTTAAAAGTCCAGTCCAGTCCGGTTTTTGACCTTCCTAATTAGGCAACTGGACCGAAACCGGTCCTGGGAAGGTCCCAGGGACCTGCAACCTGCAACTGGACCGAAAAAAACCGGTCCAAATGAGTCCTACAATCAGTTGC
>JBBPJQ010000820.1:0-16249 GCA_038088795.1 Boletus rex-veris
AGATAAGAGATAAGCTCTTATGGAATGTGGGTGAGTCAGCGACGAAAAGAAAAGAAAGTCCTAGGCGCGGATCGAACGTAAGAGTACAAGTGAGAGATGAAGGGAAAAGAAAAGACAAGTCGTAACATTACCCCCCTACTAGATCTGAGACAGCGTCGAAAGACTACTAGTAAATGGTGGAATAAGAGGGACCTGGAGAGCCGGTGATGTTGGCATAACCTTCTTCGGTGATGGGATCGTCATAGTGTGCGTCATCATACTCTGGGGAGTAGGTGTGAGGAGGGGGAATTGGAAGTGCGCAGCGAGAGCCGGAAGAACGCGCTGATCGGTAAGACCGGTTTGAAGAACCACAGGAAGAACCAGAAGACGACGATGAGGATTGTCGACGAGGAGAGTGCCTCTCGGTAGAGGATGGAATAAGGTGGCGGGCGGGGACTGGACCGTCAGAAAGACGACTGGCCAGGGAACCGCGGGTACGAGTGGGGCCGACAGAGGAGAGGCGATTGGCTAAAGAAGGACGGCGGGTGCGCATGTGACAGGAGTGCTGGTCATGTCCAGGAGCCCATTGGTGGCAGCCAGTAATAGGACATTGGTAGAAAGGACAGTTGCGACGAACGTGTCCAAGATGATGACATTGAAAGCAGGTGTCGGGGTAATGCAGGTCAGAAGGGAGAAGGGGTTGTCACTCTAAAGCGCCATAGAAGGGAGTGGTTCGGTTGTTGTGGGATGCTTCAGCACGATTCATCATGGTGATTTCCTCAGGGGAAAGTGGAGACGACGACGCAGAGGGAGTGGACAGGGGTGAGATCTCAGTGGACAACGCGGGGTGATTTAGGGGAATGGTTTGGGCAGAGGCAATATGCTGGGCAGCAAGTTCTAACGTGTAACAATCGATGTCCTCGATGAACTCTCCGAAGCGCATCTGGTACATGATGCGTTGGAGGTATCGAATAATGTTTGCCTGAGTGGAGGCGACCCATTGCCTATCTAAGGCTGGAGTTTCGAACGCAGTGAAATCGTTTGTAATGAGGGAGAGTCGTTGAGCCTGAAGGTACGCTTGGTAGAGGGCTAGGAATGCGGAGTCCATGTCCATATGGGCTTTGAGGGGAATGGCGAGACGGGAGTCTATCATATAGTGGGAGAGGTTTCGAATATATTGGGGAGAAGGGACACTGGGTCTAATGTTGTTGGCATAGAGGGGAACATCTACAGCAACAATGGGAGTGGATACGGGGAAAGGCTCTGGGGAAGGGGACTTGAACACGATAGGAGTAATAGGAATGGGGGCAGGGAGAGTAATCGGTTCTAAGATGGTGGTGGTTCCGGGGATGTTGGACGGATAATAGGTAACGGTGGCGGAGGTGTTCCATCCGGGTTCAGCGATGGTGGAAGACGGAGAGTTAGGAGTAGAAGAAGCGGAGACGGAGGATTCGGTGGAGATCGAGAGCTGTTCGAATGACATGTTGGTTTATGATGGAGGAGATACAGGAGGAAAGACGGAGGGGTGGAGTCTTTTATAAGCGAGCAGAGCGGACTTGGCATTATTCAAGTTCCGTTCTGGGGTCCAGGAGTCTTCTTCGGCAGAGTATCCTCTCCATCGGATCAGGAACATGCGGTGAGATGGAGATCTGCGGTGGCGTAAGATCTTCTCGATCTCGTATTCTTCTTCTCCTTGGATAAGGTCAGGTGGTGGGGAAGGGAAGTTCGGACTGTGTACGCTGTTTTCACGATAGGGTGATAAGAGAGAAGCATGGAACACGGGGTGAATTTTCCAAGTTTTCGGTAAGCGGAGTTGGTAAGTGAGGGGAGATAGGACTTTAGTGATGGTAAAGGGTCCTTCTCTTTTCGGATCGAACTTTGGAGTGGGAGAGCGGCGTTTTAGGTTCCTGGCTTCTAGCCAGACTTTGTCTCCTTTGGCAAAGGGAACGAAGCCTCTGTTTCCTCAGGCGGCCATAACTTGGCGGGCGAGTTCATGGGCAGCAAGGGCTTCGTTTCTAGCGGCGGTGAGGTTTTTGAGACGAGATTCCACAGCGGGAAAGTCGGAGGACATGAGGACGGAAGGAAGGGCACGGGGTTCATATCCCATCATGAGATAGAACGGAGATTGGTTGGTAACAGAGTGGGTGCGATGATTGTGGGCGAATTCAGCATGAGTCATGTGTTCGGTCCAAGAAGCAGGGTTATTTCCACAGTAGATGCATAGATAGGTTTTGACTTCTTGATTAACACGTTCCGTTTCGCCATCTGTTTGGGGATGATAGGCGGTAGAGAGGGCAAGGTCATAGTTGAGGAGCTTCCCAAGTTCTTTTGCAAAGGCAGAAGTGAATTGGGGACCACGGTCGGAGATGATCTTGTCATATAGTCCAAAGCGTTTGTAGACCTTGTGAAAGAAAAGGGTAGCGATACCCTGAGCGGTGACAGTTTTCTTAGTGGGGCAGAGAATTACCCCCTTCGTAAGCCCATGGTCGACCATGACCAATAGGGAATCAAAGCCAGTGGAAGGTGGTAGATCAGTGATCAGATCGCAAGAGATCTGCTGGAAGGGGCGAGAAGCGGAGGAACGGATTGGAGAGGTCGAAGGCACCGTGGGATGGGTGTTTGCTTTTGCCTGTTGGCAAGAAGAGCATCCTTCGACATATTTCCGGACAAACTGCGCAAGGCCAGGCCACCAAAACTCGGCGGCAACTAGTTGCCGGGTTTTCAGGTAGCCGGGATGGCCGGCGGAGGCATGATCGTGACAGCGGGTGACAATGGATCGGCGAAGGGATTCATCAGGGGGAACGTAGACGCGGTCTTGGTAGGTAAGGATGCCTTCGTCGAAGGCACAGTCTGACAAGCGGGAACGGAAGGCGGGGGGCACAGATCCGTCAAGAGCATGCAGAGCATTCAGAACAAGGGGATCATCCTTGGAGGAGGATGAGACCTTCCGATGCATTGAAAGCAATGTCGATGACACGGATGAAGAGGGAGTCTGGGAGGAGTACAGTTCCGGCATTGTCAGGTGTGTCTGGGTGGAGATCAGGGCGGCGGGAGAGGGCATCGGGACCGGCAAGAAGGTGGCCAGGAACATGGATCATTTTGAGGTCAAAGTCCGCTAGGTCTAGAAGCCACCGTGCTTGGCGGTGGTTAAGGTTCTGGGCTTGGCGGAAGTACGTAAGGTTCTTGTGATCCGTGAAAACTTGGACAGGGAAGGGAGAGCCGTGGAGATAGTGTCGCCATGCCTTGAGGGCGCGGATAATGGCGAGTAATTCTCGGTCATAGATGTCGTAGTTTCGTTCTGCAGGGGAGAATGAAGTGGAAAGGTAGGAACAGGGGTGCCAGTCACTGTTGATGTCAGTCTGTAAAAGGATAGCACCAGAAGCATGCTTCGAGGCATCGGTGGCAATGGCGAAGGGAGCGGAGGGATCAGGGAGGTGAAGAACCGGTTTCAAGAGGAACAACTCTTTTAGGGAGTCGAAGGACCTTTGACAAGCAGTGGTCCAGTTCCAACCGGAGTTCTTCTTAGTGAGGTCAATGAGGGGACGGGCGACGGTGGAATAGTCAGGGATGAATCATCGGTAGAAGTTGGCAAAGCCAAGGAATGAACGGACTTCCTTGACTTTGGTTGGGGTAGGCCATTTGGCGATTCCGTCGAGTTTGACAGGGTCCATAGCGAGTCGTCCGGATTTGACGATCATTCCCAGATAGTCGACTTCGTTGACAGCGAAGGAACATTTCTCAAGTTTCAGGTGGAGATCGAGTTCTTCCATTCGTTGAAGAACCTGTTTGGTGCGTTCGGTGTGTGTGGCTTCGTCGGGGGAGAAGATGAGGAGGTCATCCATGTAGATAACGAGCCATCCTTCAGAGATCATCTCGTGGAAGGAGTCATTCATGAATCGTTGGAAGGTAGCTGGGGAGTTCATAAGGCCAAAGAACATGACGAGAGGTTCAAAGAGGCATTTGTGAGTAGTGAAAGCTGCTTTCCATTGATGACTGTCTTTGATTCGGACGTTGTTGTATCCCCATCGTACATCAAACTTGGTAAAGACCTTGGCGTCTTTGAGTTTGTCGACGAGGTCGGAGATCAAAGGGAGGGGGTATGCGTCGCGAACAGTATGTTCGTTGAGGTATCGATAGTCCTGACAAGGACGGAGTTTCCCATCCTTCTTGTTAACAAAGAAGAAGGGGGCGGCTTGGGGGGAGTTCGATGGTCGGATTTTTCCGGCGTGAAGGTTCTCGTCGATGAAAGCTTCGGTTGCTTTTTGTTCGTCAGGGGAGAGGGGGTAGATCTTTCCTACTTTAGGTATGAAAGAGTCATCGAGGTTGATCTCATGATCGTAGGGGCGGGACGGGGGAAGGTGGTCTGCGGTTTCTTTCGAGAATACCAAGGAGAACTGTTTGTATTCTGGGGGAAGAGTGATGGTGGGTTTGGCTTTCTCGGCGGCCATGGCGAGTTCGGTGGCATTGGTGAGTTTGGCAATGATGGGGGATCCGAGGGGGGCGAAGCGGGAGCTGCAACGAATGATGCGGTTGATAGAGTAAGCCTCCTTAGCTCGTTGACAAAACTGGGATTCAGTTTCGTATCCGAGGTATTCATAGAGGCGGGCGTCATGGACGGCATGAACATTGAGATGTCGAGGGGGTCGAGGGGGGGATTCAGTGATTTGGTGGGTCCGTTGATTCATAGTGCAGGTTTGGTAGAGTTCTGAGGATTCGTCAGTGGAGTCAGGGATGGAGATGGTTTGGCGTGCCCAATTGATGGTTGGGTTAGCCTTTCGAAGCCAAGGGATTCCTAGGATGACGTTTTCGTTTCCACAGTGCATGACATAGAAGAGGATTTTGTGAGCAATTCCTTCGATGTCGATGAACAAAGTGGAGGTGAAGCGGATAGTTCTGTTTTTGTTCGTGGATTGGTCAATGTTTCTAACGATGATCGGTTCAGGGAGTTTCTTGGTGGGGAGCTTGTGTTTTCGGACAAAGTCCCAGTCAATGCAGGACATATCTGCACCGCTATCTACTAGGGCGCGGGCGTCGACGACTTTAGTAGTGCGCTCCGGATCAATAAGCTGAATGGGGAGTTTCATTGCTTTCGAAGAGGATGATACAAGTACAGGAGCGCATGTAAGAGGAGGAGAGACTTGCGTTGAACGAGTTCTCCGTTTCAAAAATTCCAAGAGAAGTGTACCTTTCATACAGTAGTCTCTTCTTCATCATCATCCTCGGTTTCTTTCAACTCGGGGAGATCTTCATCGGTAGAGACCTTCTGGACTTGCTTTCCTTTCTGTCCTTTAGAGGAGAAGTGTGGACACTCGTTACTGAGGTGTCCGCTCTTTCGGCAGTGGAAACAGAGTCCTTTCTCGATGCATCACTTTCGCTCTTCGGGAGTGAGCTTGGCGATGTAGATGGCATCAACGTCCATAGCGTTGGGATCTTTAGCGGGGATAGGAGCAGGGGTGGAATAAGAGCAGTAGGAGTTTTGGGATCCTCTGGTGCGAAGGTGGGAGACTTCCTTAGCCCGTTTGAACTGGGTTTGGAAGTGCATAGCCTTCTTGTACCACTCAGTAATCTTGGTGGGGGGGGTGTCCATGGAGTAAATCTGTTTCATTAACGGGTCAGGGAGTCCGGTGGAGTAGAATCCAATCAGGACGTTTTCATCGGTGATCTTTGCCAAAGCGGCATTGCTTCTGAAGCTGGCAGTATAAGCCGCAAGGGAAGGGAGGTATTCTCCTCGTTTCTTAGGGTGGGGGAACATTCGAGTGGTGGTCAGCCAAGAGATGGCATTGGCGATGGTATCCTTCAGAACAAAGGATTTGTTGAAGGAGTCTATGAAGGTGGTGATGGTTCCAAAGGTGATGGCTGTTCCGGAGACAGCCTGTTGTCTGAAGGTGTTCGCCCAGACTAGGGCGGAGCCTTTGGTCATATGAGAGAGGATATAGGTGATCTTCTTCTCATCGGTGTCATAGATGAACACATTTACATGAAGGTAAAAGCGGACAGTGTTTAGCCATTGGTCGGCTGTGTCAGGAGATCCGTCAAAGGGTTCAGGGTTGCCGAGACAGAGTTCTATGGGTTTGTTAGACATGGGAGTTCGTGGTGGTAGGATTGGTGGTGTAGGTGGAGCGAGGGGAGGTCCGAAGATATGTCCTGTTAGGGCAATGGGAGTGGGAGAGGGAGGGGTTGCGGTACGAGGGATAGAGAGGGAAGCGGAGAGTTGGTGGGAGAGGTCTAGGGTGTTGTCGTCTTCCTGTTGGGAAGGTAGGACAACGTCTGGGTCAGGGGAGGAGTTCTCGTCGTCAGACGAGGGTTCGGAAGATTTGGAGGTTTCAAAGTTTCGAGGTAAACCCCACAGGGAAGGGGGGAGTCTGGGTCGACGAGCAATGGTGGTGCGGAACTACGGCAATGGTAGCTGCGAAGAGTAGCTTAGATCTTTTGTTACGCTTGGCCCTGATAGGGACGAGCATAGCCTTGAAAGATGGTTCAAAGAGGTATGAGGTAAAGCGTGCACTTAATGGTAGCACGAAGTCCGAGGAAGACACTCCACTCAACAGTGGGAGCGACTGATTCAAAGGTTCAAGGTTCAAGGGTTCAAAGGCGACGAGGTAGAAACTCGAAGGAGTCTTAGAACAAGGACGAGGTAAATTCAAGGAGATCTAAGCTAAAGTACAAGGTATCGATAGCGAGGGTTTATATACCTCAGTACATTGGTTTAAGGGCAGGCATAGTAGGTAATAGAACGTGGAGGAAGTTAGTCGCTGACGAAGCAAGTGAGATAAGAGATAAGAGATAAGAGATAAGCTCTTATGGAATGTGGGTGAGTCAGCGACAAAAAGAAAAGAAAGTCCTAGGCGCGGATCGAACGTAAGAGTACAAGTGAGAGATGAAGGGAAAAGAAAAGACAAGTCGTAACAACATCTTTCTAGTGTCTGCGTCTCACACTTACATTACATCGGTAGAAGGATCGGCGCTCGTACCCAACGAGCATGTATCAGAGGTTCGGGAGTGGTTCGGGTTGGCCAACGGGTCGTTAGATTTAGTTTACCCTCCAACACCAGAAGCAGAAGAAGCGGGACCGGCACAAGCACCAGGAAGTCCAACCCCCCCATCTCTCGTCCTTTCGGACTATGAGAGTCTACAGGAAGCGCCAGTCGCTCTCCTCGCCCCCTCAGTCAACAGCGGAAGCTACGACCCGAACGAGTACGACCCCCCAGCACCCCAGCAGATCCCAGCGGCATTAGTGCCCTTATTCATGCCGGAGAGAGTTGTCAAGTGGCTTGTCGATGGGCTAGTAGACAGAGTAAGAAGGGAACAGATTAGGGAAAGAGCACCCACTCTGTACGAGAGACCCCACAAACCACGACAGAGAAAGGTCTGGCCAGCAGCCAGCAAGTGGAGAGACGATAAGGAGAGGATCCTTTGGCAGTTCAAAGACGAGATTCAAGAAACCCCTCATCTTAGAGCAAAGGACAGGTGCTACAAGGTCAAAAGGACCCCCACCTTAGCACCACACACGGCGGCACCAAGGATACGCCGTTTATGAGTACCAAACCCCCCCCTCCCCATCTAAAGTAGAACAATACAATGTCTTTCAATTGCACAGTGTTTGAAACCAATCTCCTCAATGGAGGACTTGACCCACAAGTAACGCAAGATCTTCTTGCCATGTTCGATTACTTTTCACATGAACGAAATGGTCATATCACACACATAAATACATGTCTAAATGAAATCAACGTGCTCAGAACACAGCTCGTGGCAGTTCCCGCAGCACAAGGCAGTGCTATGCCTAAAATGAGCAAAGTGTTCCAGGACCCTGGAAATTACAACGGGTCTAAAGGAAAGTTCGAAGAATGGTGGACGAAAATGAAGGCATGGATTGCTGAAAATCCCACCGTCTTCCCAGCAGGTTCACACAAGGCAGTGGTAGCTGTGCTATCACGCCTTGAAGGACAAAAGGCAGGCGGCTTTGCCCGCACAAGAATAGATTGCCTATTAACCGGTGGTACCTATATGTGGACAGAGTTAGAAGAAGAGATCGAAGCCCTCTTCCACTCCGTTAATCAACAAGAATGGGCCAGACAGAAATTATGCGCCCTAAAGCAGACGGAATTGATGCCCATAGATGATTGGATCATCGACTTCCAAAGATACGAACCACAAGTGGGCATGGACCCAACCCACTTAGTAGAGCTCATTGAGCACAATGTCCAATGCTCGATAATCAATAAAATTCTATTGGAAGGACCATGTCCCACCACAGTCTTCACTTATCTTGCTAAGATCTGAGAAATAGGCACAAGGAAGCAGTTAATCAGCTTCTTACGCGGCGGCAGTAGCCGAAGATCTAGAGATCCAAATGCCATGGACATAGACACCTTTGAGTGTAGACCCTCGATGTCTAACGCTCCTAGGAAATGCTACAACTGCGGAGGAAGTCACTTCATCAAAGACTGTCCCAAGCCTAAGCTGGCATATCCAGACTGTAAATGGCTAGGAGGAGGACACAAGAAGGAATGTTGATGTGGAGGCCGCAAGGCCAGAGGAATCGAAGAGGAAGAAGGCGCCACCTCATGGGATGAGTCATCAGGCCTGGACCAAGTTGTCCGCGGCATGTCCTATGACGAAATGAAGGCATACTTCTTCGACCTCAAGGACACAGAATCCAAGAAGGGAAAAGGGAAAGCCACATGAACAAACCGGGTGTTCATGCGGATACAAAGAAGGTAAGATTTAATTTATCTGACGACAATAGGTATTCACCACTGGCTGGTGAAGAGTCCGACGAATCGGACAATGAGTCATCATTAATGCCAAGTGGGTCTCCCTTAGTGGAGCTCGGCAGGGGCTTCACACCTGTGCTTAATTCACTTTTAAACTCTGATATCCAAATCCCGGAAGAAGTGTGCGTACGTAGCACAAATCTGCAGAAGGTGATCTGTATGACCATTCGAGTCGCTCCCTCTCACACCAAGAATTTCATCACCACAGAAGCTCTGCTCGATAGTGGAGCAAATGTCATATTCATAGATCGCACTTGGGCTCAGAGACATCAGTTACCCCTGATGCCACTTCGCAACCCTATACCCGTATTTAATGTCGACAGAACCAAGAATTCCGCTGGAAACATCACACATTCTGCAGAAGTTGTTATTGATTACCAAGGACACAGAGAACGCATCACAGCCGAAATCACAGATCTCGGCAAGAATCAGATGATCCTAGGCTTCATCTGCAAATCACTTATGTCCTGTCCAGGGCTGTGCAGTGCTGTACAGCACTTACAGCCATACAGGAAGGTCTCCCCCTGTCTAGGGCTGTCACAGTACTGTCACAGGACTCACATTGCTGTACAGCTCTGTGGCCAAGGACAACATTGCACGACAAATTGCTTTTTTTTTTCTTCTGGCTCACTCAAGCTGATCTGATCACACTCGAGAGGTAGAAAATAAATTGTATTAAATTTTTAACTATGTAATCCCCGGTGCATCACCTCATCTTCGTTGTGTCACCACTGCATCATTGGTGTTGTTGTTGATATGGGGGCGCGGCAGTGAACATGGCGTCATTGTCGCATCATCGTCTTCACTTCAGTAGCACCACTGTGCCATTGTCATCGTTGACTTGGAGGCACAGTGGCGGCGGCAGCAGCAGTGACATGGCGTCCTCGTCTCAGTGGAGGCACAGTAGTGGTGCCCGACCCAGCGTCGTCATCACCATTGATGTGGCGGCGTGGCAGTGGCAGCGGCAGCGACATCCCATTGTCGTTGTTGTCTTCATCTCAGTGGACGCACGGTGGTGGTGGTGGTGGTGGTGGTGGTGGTGGCGGCACATCGTCGTCGTCGCTGTTGACGTGGAGGCACGGTGGTGGTGGCGACACAGCGTCATCGTTGTCATTGTCGTCTCCATCTCAGTGGACACGCGGTGGTGGTGGCGTTGTTGTCGACATGGACGTGTGGTAGTGGTGGTGGTGGCGGCACATCGTCGTCGTTGACGTGGGAGCGCAGCAGCAGTGGTGGTGGCGACATGCCGTCATCATCATCATCATCATCATCTTCATCTCTGTGTCTGTGAAGGAGGGAGCAGGAATTTTGGATTGTAGTGGTGTGATGATATTGAACGAAAGTTTGCTTGATCGTGCATGTTCGACGAGGCCATTCAGGGTGTGAATATTGTCCTCGAGGCAGGGGTCATAGCCACCTGTAAGACGATTGAGCTGACACTCGAGTGAGCGGGACACACGGACCCTACCAGCAAGGACGAGTCGCATGTTGTGAGTCAAGTGTTGTGTTGAAGCTTTGTCCCGAAGGAGAGCAAAAGCTTCGATGGCGAGTGCTGCATTCTTCTTCATCTCGAAGCAGTTCAACGAGATCAACGTCGGTTGCTCTCTTGACAAACTTGTGAACTGCGTCAAACATGGAAGAGAGCTGATCTTATGAATCAATCTGATCGACATCTGGCGCTGCCCAGTTGATGGGTGCTTGATATGCCTCAATGTTGATGCCTGGATAGACGACCTTTGGTGTCGACATGATGGAAGAGAGATGTGCCCTTGTAATGCATGCTGTAAACTTGGAGTTGGCGACAAGCGTGTCAGCCTGTCCTACAAAGATGCACACGTTAGACTGCCGCCGACACCAACGGAGCCACGTACGTGTTGTCACCTCCTCCAGATAATCCATCGGATGGTGGTAGAGCGCTTTGAGCATGTGGTGAGCACACGGAGGAGGGGTATACAGGTTGAGAGTTGGTCTACAAAGAAGACGTCGTGTTCGGGTGCAGGTGAGCGAAGGAGAAACTGTGTCAGCATGAGATGGAGCTGCCGTGCATGTGCAAACAGGATATGGAATTTGCCATGCCAATGGCGTGGGAAGGGCAGGATGATGTGGTGTATGGGGAGGGTGCCTTTTGGAAGAGAGTGAAATGGAGGTCAAGAGGACGATGATGCGGGTGCTTACCATCTCGGGTTTCGTCGAAACAGTGGTTCGGGTCGTGGTGTGAGGTGTAAATGTCGACGGTGTGACCGAGTGCTTGTAGTAGGCCGAGCGCTGCATTGTCGACGAGCCTTTCAGCGCTGCCTGAGGAATGGTTGGGTTCATCCGTATGAGAGGTGGGTAAACACACCTATTCCCAGGTCCGGGTGGACGAATGCGATACGGTGGTGGTGGTGGCGACACAACATCGTCATTGTTGTTGACATGGGAGCACGGCGGCAGCGGCGGTGGTGACATGGCACTGTCCTCGTCCTCGTCGTCCTCGTCTCAATGACACGGGTGGTGCCACTGAGCCGTCGTCGTCATTGACGTGGGAGTGCGGCGGCAGCGAAATGGCGTTGTCATCATCGTTGTCATTGTCGTTGATGTGGGAGCGTGGCGATGGTGGTGATCAGTGGTACAGGTGGTACCACTGCTGTCGTCGTCGTCGCGAGTGGGAGAGGACATGGAGAGGGAGAGGGTGCCGGGTCGTCGAGACACGGGCGGAGGAGAGAACGCACCGTCACGTGTTATGTGTCATGCTCGTTCAAAAAACATACAAGTCCTGGTAATAGGAAATCTAGAAAAATTATATAGTAAACTCGAAGTGTAGCGCTGTCGGCTGCGTCACTGTGCCTCTGTGTCATTGTGTGACGTTGGGAGCCGGTGACATGGGTTGCTGTGTTGCTGTAATATTATTGTAATTATGCTGTAAACCTATGGCAACTGTCCCAAAAAGAGTGATTTACAGATGTTCTCCTGGTTGAAGAAGCATAATCCTAATATAGACTGGACCAAAGGCATGGTCGAAATGACGTGATGCCCACGTTCATGCTCCTTCCTTCAGGATAAGGAATCATTCTTACGACATGCTGACAAAGAAGAAGAGGAAAACACATATCTCGCTTACACAGTATGCGCGGCTTTAGATAAGCCTACCCCTAAGAAAGAATCAGCAGAGGAACTCGTGCCAAAAGAGTTCCACAAATATTTAAAAGTATTCCATAAAGGAGAATCAGAGCACATGCCGATACAGAAACCATGGGATCATGCCATTGATATGAAAGACACATTCACCCCAAAGAAAGGACGTCTCATTCCCCTGTCTGTCACAGAACAACAGGAAGTTTCCGAATTCATTGATGACCAGCTCAAAAAGAGATATATTAGACCCTCTAAATCTCCACAAACATCACCCGTGTTCTTTGTACCAAAGAAGGATGGATGAAAACGTATGGTACAGGATTACCGTTATCTAAACGAACACATGGTCAAAAACAATTACCCATTACCCCTGATCTCGCAATTGGTCGATAAGCTAAAAGGGGCTACTTTATTCACAAAGATGGATCTCAGATGGGGATACAACAATGTTCGCATCAAAGATGGTGACGAATGGAAGGCGGCTTTCATGTGCTTCCGAGGAGCATTCGAGCCCCTCGTCATGTACTTCAGGCTATGCAACTCCCCTGGAACATTCCAAGCCATGATGAATGAGATCTTTGCAGATATGGACGACTGCGTCGTCGTATATATTGATGACCTAATGATATTCACCAAAACAGATGATCGCACCATGCACAACAAGATTGTTCTGGAAGTACTCCGATGCCTCGAGGAAAATGATCTATTCATCAAACCAGAAAAATGCATATTCCACACCTCTGAAGTAGAATTCCTCGGGATGATTGTAGGAAAAGATGGAATAAAAATGGACGAAACAAAGGTCCAAGCCATTCTGGAATGGCCCACGCCCAAGACCGTCCGAGGAGTAAGAAGCTTCTTGGGACTAGCGAACTTCTACCGAAGGTTTATCAAAGATTACGCAAAGGTGGCTAGACCACTTAATGACTTGACAAAAAAGGAAAACCCCTTCGATTGGAGGCAGGAACAACAGGAGGCATTTGACATGCTAAAGCAACACTTCACCACAGCCCCTGTTCTCGCATTCCCTGATGACGACGCTCAATTCCACTTAGAATGCGATGCTTCTGATTACGCAACAGGAGCAGTGTTATCTATTCAGAAAGATGACAAATGGCACCCCGTGGCCTATTCATCTCACTCCATGTCTCCGCAGGAACAGAATTACCCTATCGCCAATAAAGAAATGCTCAGTGTGATTCACTCACTTGAGATATGGCGCCACTATCTAGAAGGTGCAAGACATGAATTTGAAATCTGGAATGATCATGCGAATTTGCAATTTTACATGACATGTCAAGACCTCAACAGGAGGCAAGCACATTGGGCGCAATACTTATCGCGCTTCAATTTCAAATGGTTACATAAGCCAGGAGCTACTATGGGAAAAGCAGATGCTCTCTCTCGACGAGAAGATCACACAGTCGGTCTAGAAGACGACAATAAAGGAGTATTAGTTATTTCCCCGGAGAAGATTAGAGCACACCACGTTCTGCTCTCCGATGAAGGGGATACCATTAAAAACCGCATTTCTGACGCAATCACGCATTTCACTGAAGAAGATCTCATCACCTTATGTAAAGTTTGGAAAGTTTGTGCTGAGGATAACGGATTCCTTTACGACACACTCCACAGGCTGTATGTGCCTGATAACGATGACTTACGCATGGAAATCATGTACTTACACCATGACACCCCTATGGCTGGACACGCCGGCTCAGACAAGACATTAGACTTGCTGCAGCGCAGCTATTGGTGGCCAGGATTGGCTACATTTGTTAAAAGTTATATCGCTAGATGCGATTGTTGCCAACAGTTCAAAGGGACTAATCAGGCACCGGCTGGATTGTTACAGCCACTTCCCATACCTGATCACCCTTGGGAACACATCTCGGTGGATTTCACCATGGATCTCCCCCTATCCCAAGGCTGTGATTCTATTCTGGTAGTAGTTGACAGGTTCTCCAAGGAAGTTGAACTGATCCCCTGCACGAAGAAGACCACGGCACTCAATACGGCTAAATTATATCTAGATCACGTCTGGAAGCATCACGGCCTTCCATCCACAATCATTTCTAACAGAGGACCACAGTTTGCCAGCACAGTCATGGCTGACATATGCCACTCTCTCGGTATTAAACCTAAATTATCCACATCTTTTCACCTGCAGACGGATGGGCAAATGGAACGCATGAATCGCGAAGTACAGCAGTTCCTCCGTTTATTCACATTGGAAAAGCAAGATCAATGGGCTGCTTGGTTACCCATCGCCCAGTTCTCCATGAATTCCAAGAAAGCCACTGCAACAGGAAAGTCCCCTTTCACAGTTACACGGTCATATGAGCCCCGCATGGGCATTGAATCACGCAACTCTAAGGCACCAGCTGCCACCGAGTTTACCGACCGCATGGCTGACACTTTGGAACAAGTCAAAAGTAATTTATCCATGGCCCAGGACTGCATGAAACATAACGCGGATCGCCACAGATCTGACTCCCCGGAATACACCGTCGGAGATCAAGTATAACTATCCACCTCTAACTTGCGTTTAACATGTGCATCACATAAATTAACCGAGCGATGGCTCGGCCCCTATACGATAACGGACCTTATGGGTCCTAATGCTGTAAAACTCAGGCTGCCCTCTACCATGAGGATCCATCCTGTTATTAATGTGTCACGGATCAAGCCGTACAAGGATAGATTGCCTGGTCAATCCACCTTCCGGCCTGGACTGGTTCTGGTAACCAAGGATCGGGATGATGAATATGAAGTGGACTACATTGTTGACTCATGCTACAAATGCTGTTGCCTCGAGTTTCTCGTCCACTGGAAGGGCTATGACGATACAGATTGGACGTGGGAGCCTGCGGCTAATCTCACGCATGCTAAAGACGTCATCTGGGACTTTCACAAAAGTCACCCTTCTGCACCACATGCCTTATCTATGACGCCTGAGGTGTTTTCTTCTTTATTCAGGAGCTGTGAGAACTTCACCACGATGAATCCACGCCAACTCCCCTTTGATCACCTGGAAGTCGATCTTTAGAATGGGGAACCACACATATATAAGACAGCGTATTCATCCTGCTTCACCCATCAACTCACACTCCCCATACACCATAACAATGTCGCTTTCACTCCTCCTCATCAATTGGGCCATCAAGCTCTATTTCTACTATTATCTCTACACCCTCACCCCCTCCTATAATGCTATTCTCTCAATCCTCTTTTCTGATTATGATTTCACTTCTTTTCACCTTCTTTATCTTTTGTTTCAATCTCTCTTCACTCCTACACACTTGAGATATGTCACCCCCCTACCAGGTCTCCTCCCTCGCCACTTAACCCCTTTTGATGAAGGGTACTGGACGAGACGCCTGCACATTCCCCACATGGAGTCTTCACAGTCACACGGACCACTCACCTCCACCATCCCATCGTCCTCCTCATCATCATCGGATCAGGATCCACCCCCATCTAATGGCACAATAAACTCTTGGGATGCACCCAACTACTGGGACCCCAACTATGCCAATGACGCAGATGCCTGGGGACAGGATGATGACCAATGGGAACCAATGCCGGTTGAGCCGGAAACAAACCTTCTCGTTCCCACCAATCCAGACTCGTATCAGATCGAACTTCGTTTCCTCGATTCTAGCCCAATGTTAGCATACAATTGGGTACTCCGTCAGTGTTTCGATGTGGAATTCAAATTCCATTTCCCACACACCCATCCGCACTTCAACCCATTGCCAATTGACGGAGAAATACCAATCCATGCCTGGGGCAACGACGGATCCATGCTGGGCAGTCCAGTTACTGCCCCTACCAGCATCCATTCATCTGAGGACAAATTCCAACCTCTGGTGGACCTTTGATCAACCAGGATGTTTGATCTTAGGATGGGGAAAGTGTTACAACCGCTACTCAAGCATATATGGACTTATCAATTTTCTTTCATTCTCAACCCCTATCTATTCCTTTCACGCATTCACATGCATCTCTTTCATCTCCACTCTATCGCTTCTATTCACACATGCATATCTAATCTCCCACATCCATACTTCTCATTTCACATTAGATCCGCACCGCAGCCTCATGCTGCCACATACATGCGCATCACGCATGCCAGGCTATGTACACAGGTATATCACGTGACCCAGTGTCCACAGTATTTACTATATATAGCAGTAGCACAGCACAGTCCGTGCACACCTGTACTTACTATATAAACCCCAATTCAGCGCCAGAGAACACCAGTCTTGTTCTCTTGGAGTTTCCCCTACAGGCAACTCTACTTCTTTCCACTTGTCTTTTTCTCTGTGCAAGCGACCTAGCACAAAGGCTTCACTTAAGTGTGAGTCCTTTAGGGT
>JBBPJQ010000821.1:0-16248 GCA_038088795.1 Boletus rex-veris
GAATGGTCTGATCAACATTGCATGCACTCCCATCGCTATCCCTTTGTAAAATAGGTGTTGGACTTGGATACGAGCCTCTCCATGTTCTTGCTCTTCTTCTTCTTGAATCTTGGTATACTTATGTGTCGCTTGCATGACTGATCTTTGACGGCTTTGATACCTACGTTAGATTGATCGTACGGAACATTGGCTATTACTCGTAAAATTTGTGATGTTTGGTGAAAAATGCTCAACTTGAACGTATCGTGAAACGGTTCGGATCGAGATACCAGGGCAACCGAGTTACCTTTAGGATGATCCAAACCGAGGACTCGGCGTTCGATCTGTGCGCAGTGACTGAAATTAGACACTTTCGCGGGTCCCAAAATGTAATGTAGCTGCCAGTCACAGTATCAGAGATCTGAGGCTAATCATCGTGTTCTATCAAGTCCCTGCAGGGCCAGGTACGCGACCGTGTTGATGGGCCGACTCGGATTCGAATGGTTTTTCGAAAAAGAAAAAAGAACATGCTGTATAGTGTTACAAGTCTCGTTTGCGCATGAGTGGGTCAAGTCCACAGTGGGATTTACTCTTACTAGTGACCGAGTATGGTAGTAAGTAGTTTGGAATCCGGATGTCACAGATACTATGGCGCCGATGCGGCATATAACCAGTGATACCACGGCCCTCCGGGCACCCCTGGACCCGCAAGCGACCCAACCCCCAGATGAATACACAAGTAAAAACGATGTTCAGACGTGGTAAGACTAACTTCAGTACGTGTAGAACAGCGTAGAGTACGAGGGGTCATTGCTCTCTAGATTACTGTTCGTTTCGGAGCCAGTGGCAAAAAAGTGGCACGGACCCTCAAAAAGGCAACTTCTGAATCCCGGCCGCCAGCCGAAACGTCAGAAAAATACGATCCAACGAACCCGAAGATTAGTATGACGCTGGAATAATCAGCGCCGTGGTGTGCAAGATGTGGGTAGTAGTTGGGTGAATGTAGTGGGACTCGAAGTAATGGATTGAAGGGTCGAAATAGTAAGTGCGAGATCCTGCACTGACACCGTGACGACGACGCCAATCGCTTTGAACAGCTCAAATTAGCTCTCAAGCCCATCGGCCGTCTAAGCGACACATTGCCCAAACGCGCCGGGCCGCAGCTTAGTATTCTCCACCTAGGACACATTGAGTTCATCATCGATCGAGGTCGTGACGTGGACGCAGCTATTGCTAGACTCGTGACCAGTCTAAGCTATTGCCTGGAACGTGGATGTTATCATCGCCGGGTTCCATGGTGTACATACAGCCGCATCCGCACTCAAGAGCACACTTGCCTACAAGACGATGCTTATCAAGAAGGAACTGTACACCTTTTTTTCTAGACCCTGATGCTGCGCCTCCCACAACCCTGACGACCTCGCCAAGACGCCAAGACACTCTAGGCTCTTCCTTTCGCGTGGTTACACATCAACCAACGCCTCTGTCCTGATGCATTTCGACACACATCCCAACTCCCTCAATCAGTTCTGCATCAACTTCGCCAATGAGCGTTTGCAGAATTTCATTCAGAAATGTATCTTCGAGTCACACGTTGACGAGTACCAGACAGACGGCATCTCTCGCTTCGTCCCCTCGGTGCCCTACTTCGACAATGCGGAGGGTGTTCGCCTTCTCCAAAACAAGCCAGGAGGCCTCAGCCACATCATGGACGACCAGGCTCGCCGATCGCACTAGAAGACGGACCACACGATGGTGGAAGCCTTTGGCAAACGCTGGGGCAACCACTCACTGGCATCCTTCAAGGTTGGTGCCATTGATCGCTCGGGATTCCCCACCTTCACCGTCAACCATTCCATTTCAACGGTCCTGTAACTCACTCCTCCGAGGGCTCCCTCGCCCGCAACCTCGATTCCCTGAACCCTGACTTTGTATCGCTTCTCCGCGGCTCTAGTGTGGGTGCTTCAGACGGCGCAGATGGAGCTGCCAGTGGTTCGATTAATCCCGCCGTCGAGGGTCTCATCTCCGGCAAAATCATCGCCGCCCAAGCACACCCCAAGAACGAGGACACCATCGTCGCTGTGCAGCAGCCCGTCAAGCCAATGCGCGCCGAGTTGACGCGTCGTAAGGCCACAATTAGGCCGATGGCAATGCTCCGCGAAGATGGCGCTGTCGAAGAACAAGAGCGGGAGGAGGAAGACGTACCAAACCCTTCCTTGAGCGGTGCGATGGGGCCAAAAATGTGCGCAGCAGGGCTAACAAGTGCGGTGGAGTAAATGATATTCTACCATACCGTACAGGCCATCCACAACGCCTCTCATCCCCGTGTCACCGTGACATAACCCCAGCCTCCGGTGAGTCTTTCCATTCTTGCGTCAATTTCTTTCATCTTGCCTCTCAGGTACCACCAGCCAAACCTCCCCTCGACACAGCCCACTTCGGGCAGGCAGGATCCCTTTTACGGCCACGAGCAGACTCTAAAGTTATGCCCACAGTTCGTTAGTCACCTGTTTGCCTGCCCCGAGTATCCCCCCTCTCATCCAACTCTACAGTCAACGCTGCCACCCACTGCCAACCCCCTTTGCGGCACCATCAAGTATGAGTCCTTCGCCGAAAAGGTGTTTGTATGGTATCAAGTCGCTTGGCTACTATCTCGGACGCAACCGGGCTGTGCCTTCCGGAGAGCGTAGCTTCCACATCTTCTACTACCTGATAGCCGGTGCATCACCAGAAGAGTGTCAACATCTTCACCTTGCCGACAGGACCCAGTATCGATATCTCGGCCAACGCGCCGGCACTGGCGCTCGCACCAACGGTGTCCCTGACGACGACGCCAATTGCTTTGAACAGCTGAAATCGGCTCTCAAGTTCATCGGGCCGTCTAAGCGGCATGTTGCCCAAACGTGCCAGCCCGTTGCAGCTATTCTCCACCTAGGAAATATCAAGTTCGTCGATCGGGGTCGTGATGTGGAGGCAGCCGTCGCCCGGAACGTGGATGTTCTCGTCATCATCGCCGGGTTCCTTGGTGTACGGCACTGGCATGCGCACTCGAGAGCACGCTCGCCTACAAGACGAAGCTCGTCAAGAAGGAGCTGTGCACCTTTTTTCTAGACCCTGATTTGTCCGTACTAGTACATGCTTTTTGTTATTAGTAAATGTAAGGTTCGAGTCTCCCTTCAATGATTGCACATGACTACAATGTCTCTGTCTCGATGTCCGAGGAGACATGTTCACCAAATCCGTTAAATCGCGCACCTCACCCACATCCCACGGCTGAATCGCGCTGATTATTTTGGTTTCCAGAGTTGCCTTGCTTATTGTAAGTCAGCCGGTGGCGATAAACTTTGTTTGGTCATGTCGGATGGAAACACTGGTACTACTATTCGAAAGCATTGCAACGGCCCTCCGGGACCCCTGGACCCACAAGAAACAACCAAACAAATGATTCAACAGAAGTACGTAGTGAGGCACAGTGCAGGCAAAGCTTTGCGTGGCTACAGGCTTAGGGGGAAAGGAAGCTAAGGCTTGGCTGGCCTAAATGAAGGGGCAGAGGTTCAAACTTCCTTAAACGGTAATGATGCATGGTTGGACGTGTCACAGTAGCTTTCGGCAAATATGGTCTACAAGTGGAGCTGTATTCACCTTCTCAAGCCTGTCTTTCTCCAATTTAAGGCCGCCCGCCCCTTAAAACAAATTATCGCTTAAAATACAACGTCCTCGTGCCAATCACCTACAGATGGTTTTGCCGAGTGGCGTTTGGTGCAATGTACTGACCTGCCCTGGACAATGCAATTTCAATCTGACGAAAGAACCTGGACCGTCGTCATCAGGTACAACACCGTGAGACTCTGATTCAACTTGAAGGCACATCGTTTTTCTTTTCTTCCTGCCGTCATACTTTTGATATGACCATTTTGAAATGTAGAACCAACTCAGATGAGCCCGGCCCATTGCTGCAAAACTTTCTCGCGTCGCAGCCGTTCTACGCGGCGTCGGTCAGTATACGGGACTGTGCGGAGCGACGGAACGACATTACCGATCTCTCGATTGTGGCTCTACCGCGCCATTGTGACCTCCAGCTTGGTCACATCGTTCGTTATTCCATCAATCGCGCCCCATATGCCTACGTCCCCGTACGTACGTCGTGAGGAACGGTCGGACGTCATGGTCAAAAAAAAAATCTTTTACATTCATCAAGTGTCAGTTGCGGATAGAATGTGGACACACCAGAACTTCGAATCGTATACGACAACACCTTACGCTCAGCTCATTCGAGTTGTTCTCTGCCATCATGACATAATTGATGCCCACCCATCTCGGGTCACCAGTGTTGTGAGGGGAAAGATAATCCATATAGGGGGACCCTTTGCTGTATAAAAGGCCGGACAAGCAGCCCTACTGGTCTTCAGCAAACAGCACTTCCAGTCTCCTCACCTCTCTAACAACACTCTCAACTGCTAAACATGTTCGCCCGCTTCATTACCCTTCTCCCCCTCGCTGCCCTCACTGCGGTCGCCGCCGCTGCTCCCAATGCGCTCGAGGCTCGCACCGGCTCGACGTGCAACTCTGGCTCTGTGGACTGCTGCAACCAGAAATTTGCTGTGAGACATCTCTTTCCACTTCCTTCCCCGTGGATGACTCACGAGTCTATCCGTTCACAGAATGCCTCCAACTTCAAGGGAGGTCCTCTTGGCCTCCTCGGCCTCCTCGTCGGCCTTGGTGTGAACCTCGGGGTTCAGTGCTCCCCTATCACCGTCATCGGCGCTTTTAGCAATGGTGCCCAATGCACCCAGCAGACAGCGTGCTGCGATCATGTCAACCAGGTGAGTTTAGGACCGTGCAGTAGTTCATCGTCCATTAGCAACTCGTACTGATGGCGTGGCTTTTTTCTTTTCTTTCCCTCCTTTCATGCAGAACGGTCTGGTCAACATTGCATGCACGCCCATTGCTGTCTCCGTGTAAAATGAGTGTTGGACTTGGATAAGAGCCTCTCCATGTGCTCGCTTCTTTTTCCTTTTTGAATCTTTGTATACTACCTATGTGTCGCTTGGATGACTGATCTTTGACGGCTTTGATACCTATATGTTGAATTGATCGTACGGAACATTGGCTATTATTCGTAAAATGTGTGATGTTTGATGAAAATGCAGAACTTGAACGTATCGTGAAACGGTTCGGATCGAGATACCGGGCAACTGAAGTGATCCGAACCGAGTACTCGGCGTTCGATCTACGCACAGTGGCTGAAATCGCGAGGCTAGAGTCGCTAGACCTGATTAGACACTGTCGCGGGTCCCAAAAACGCAATGCGGCTGCCGGCCGCAGTATCAGAGATGGGGCTAATCTTCGTGTTCCTAGTATCAAGTCCCTGCAGGGCCAGGCACGCGACCGTGTTGATGGGCCGACTCGGATTCGAGAAAAAGCATATTGTGTGGTGTAGTCTCGTTCGCGCATGAGCGGGTCAAGTACAGTGGGATTTACTCTTACTAGTGACCGAGTATGCGTAAGTAGTTTGGAATCCGGATGTCACAGATACTATGGCGCCGATGGCATACACCTTACTGTGAACGGATTTTCGTGGGTGGGTTGGCAGTGCCACTCCATCCAACCGCTTGTAATAGCATAACAGTGGGAGGAGATACCTGACAATAAGGCCAATGGACAGGCTGCACAACCCGCAGACCAAGCCGCTCGAGTTGAGAGCAGGCGAGAAGGTCGACGAAGTCGGAAAGGCCAAGGAAAAGGCCGAGAGAGCTGCAGAGGCGAGAGGACAAGGAGCCGGGGTAACGGAAGCCACCGGCAAGGGTCCCGCCGTGACGTACAGCGAGCGCAAAGGTGGCGACGCAGAGGTCGACCACACATACGCACTGCCTAAGAAGACCTGCGACGACCAAGTAAAGGTCGTGGAGACCGTCGACGAAGAAAAGAGAGCGAGTCATGCACCTCGCGAAGCAGAGAACGTGGCGAGCGAAGCTCGACCGCATCCCCAACACTTGCCCGAATCTGCCAGTGCATTGCTTGAAGGGGAGCGAGAGAATCGAATTGCGATCGATCCCACTGACGAGGAGAGGTCAAAAGCGTCACAGACGACCCGGATGACATGGTAGACGGCCCTGGAGGAGACGTAGGGCATCCGTTAGCCCGTACGCACGATACCGACGCACGTAAGGACAAGACTGCGCCAAGTTGGACGGTCGAGTCGGTCGACTACACAGAGGGTCAGAATAAGTACAAAGAATGTCAAGACCCACCCAAACACCTTGTAGATGATCCGGGAGGCGATAACGCCAGCGTCGAAGCAATAGAGTCCACCAGCGGCATGACGGACACCTCGGGAAGTCGCGCAGACGCAACGGTAGAGTCGGACGGTGACGCGGGCACACGAATTGTGCCGGGAAGTGATCCCCCCCATCCGCGATGATGCTCAATGTCAGGTGAAGGACCTGGGTGGCAGGTAGACGGTCGCAGCGACGATGAAGAGAGTCGGAGGGAGGCTCCCCGGATGGCAAGCCACCAGACCGCGCAGACACGATGAGTCAGTCAGATGGTGAGACGGGACGTACCAGGGGCTGTAGAGATTCCCAGCAAGCTGCAGGCGACGGTGGACAAGGCGGCGACGATGACACAACGAACGGTGCCAGCAGTGACTGGCAGTCAGTCACGCGGAAGTCGTTAGCTACAAACGAGCCAAGTCAGCGCCGGGAGCGACCCACAAACAACCCAGACGACTCATCTGTGCCACCAGAGCCACCCGACGGAACCACGAACCGCGCGAGCGAACCCCCGAACGTCGAGCTCGAGGGAGAGAGAGAAAGAGGTCCGAGCTGCACAGATACACGTGCCGGAGACAAAGCGGACGTGACGGGAGTGTCGGGGAGCGATGAGGACGTCAGGGACGAGCCAAAGCAACTGAAAAACACATCAGAACGGCCGCGCGAACACTCACAGCAAGGGGGAGAAGAAAACTCACCCAGGAGAGCTCGAGAGGAGTCTGACGAGCCGGGACGCAAAGCGGCTGTGCCGGACAGCCCCCACAGTAATCCAGGACGTCCTGAGAGCGATAGGAACGAGCGCAGCGATGACGTGAACGCGCTATGTCGAAATACAGGCCTAGGAGGGCATATGGGCGAGCAGGACCAGTCGAGAAGCGTCGAGCGCGATCGGGAACGATGCGGACGCCGTCCAAACGGGTGGGAAACGATATGGAAAAGGCGCCTAAACGAGCGCAGCACGCCGCGAGTCGAAACAAGTCGAAACGGACGCGCTAGCTGAATACCAGGCGAGTCAGCACGGAAAGTGCAACCGCACGAAGACGGGCGTACCTGAGGCGTCCAAACCACCATCCAATCATCCCAAAACCCACGATTACCCACCCCATCGCCGAGGCAAACTGAAAACGCGACCTAGAAGAGTCAGAAGTCACAAGCACCAGATGGACCTACCAAGTCAACTCATTTATTTATTTATTGCTAGGTAACATTCTTTTGATTACCTTGATTCTTTCCCTCCATACAGTGCGGTCGTACAGCCACCGCTTACTTAATCACGTAGTATGTTTTGAACCTAGTGACTACTTCCTAGAGTACTTATTCTACAGTGTGGAGAAAATAATGATAAAATACATTAGGCTATTTGAATGGGCAGTGATGTACTTGAGTTGAAGAGAAATAGTATGATATCATGTTGCCTTGCTTCAAGCCCAGTGAAAACTGGGTGTGACCTGGTAGGGCCACATAGTATGACCAGAGTGGACCAGTAAGGTGGTTAATATAGGTGTAATATGTGCTCATATTCTCCCTACAAAATGGCACTTATTTCATATTTTCTATGTGACAGGGCAGAGTGAGATGTGCACCCATATGAATGTATTTCCCTGTTTGATATCTGCTTACATTTCATCAGATTTGCTACTCCCTCATGTTTTCCAAAATCTGTCTGACATAGTCTCACCCCATATCACCACATATAAAACACACTTTTTTTGCTTCATTCTCATCATATCTAGTCACATTTAATCAGACCACATATTACCATTTCATAACCCTTCTATTTTGTGAATAAACTGAAACCCTCCATAAAACAGCATGAACAAGAACATTGTCCTGAAAGCATCCTGAAAGCATCCTGAAAGCAGACCCAAGCAGGATCAAGAGATCCTGTGTGGCAGCACAGCGCAGCAAACGAGAACAGCATCCTGAAAGTGTCCTGAAAGTGTCTTGAAAGCAGACCCAAGCAGGATCAAGAGATCCTGTACAGTGAAGAGAAAAAGGTATGGGTAAAAGTGTGAAGCGGGTAAATGTGCAGACCCTTCAGTCAATCACCCTTGCAAAACTAGTTCCCCTACATTGCCCAAAACCCTGCGGAAGTGGTTCCGGCCAGGGGGCTGTTGAAATCTGGGTAGTCGCTTTCAGCTTTTCTATTACATAACCCAGATTCTAGATCTGATTACATCAGTGGACCAGATCTTCAGACACTAGGTCTGATTACACTATCACATATTACTCATCATATGACATCATAGATAACCGCCATTATTGCTATTGGTTATAGATAGGACTCGTATCATTCGTTATACGATATGACTCATTCCTATCTCTTATCTTTACCTACCCTAAAGTAGAGGCATACAGGTACAAACAAATACCTGAACACTATATAGAGGAGAGCTCATTCCATATCACTCTCCTTAGTTCTTTAAACTCTTACCACTGTATACAAAGCTTGTCTCACATGCTTTCTATACATCTCTGCTCCTCAAGCTAGCAACCTCTATCCTCAGACCTAGTGAGTATCTCCCACTAGGCACATACCTTCCTCTTGTCATTTGCATTACGCTTGTGGCACCTACTGTCCTCAACAGTAGAGACAAACAGAGTACTGCGCACTTCGTTAGGTTATGAGCCCTGCTTAATCAAGGCTTGATATATTTGCGCTTTTCCTGTCACCCTTGATCTAGCAGAATGGAGGCTAGAGTTGCTGTGAGTTTCTCTCAGACTATTGTCCTTCTAGGACATTGTCTGATGCTCGTCGCTACTAACATTTCCTTATATTCACTTGGGGCTGTTTGTTTCTTTGTTCATTGCTTTGGAGACATCCTCATTTGAGTGGATGATGGTTATTTTTCTTTTGATATGAATCACAATGCTAACAACAAACATTATATATTGCATCTGGTTTTGTCTACTAGACTCCAACAACCAGATCAACAGGTTCATGGTGATTTGCCTCTGCCTCCATCGGAGAGACCATCATCTTCCCAACTGTTGTCTGAACCTGTGACCGGAGTAACCTACGAGGTTCATTCTGAGAGACCCCCTTCGCAGTCGCCACACTTCCCTGCTCTTGAAGAAATCCCTACTTCCATCATCCATACACCCTGCCTAGAGGATCCCCATTGTCATACCTGACTCACTGTCGATTTGACTCCCTTCCATCTTTCCTGCCCTTCTTGTCAATGCCATATTGAAGAAGGAGAATACTGTGATGGAACATGTGGACTTGGTGCTGGAGAAACTGAAGTCCCTCATGAACGACTTGTTCAAGGAGGCTACTTTTTTGCTCCCGCTTATAGACCTTTCAGAGGAAGAACTAGATCAGAATCCATTCGTTCAAACCTTCCTGGACCATTTGATAGTCCAGAACCGATTCCTATTCCTCCTCTCCCTGCATCATCTCCACCTCCACCTCCTTATCATCCGCCACACGATCCACTTGATGGCGCACCTCTCCGAATCCCAATGCTGGAACTTGAATCTAGGTTTACCACTGATAAGCTTCAGCTCCTTCAAGAACAGTCTATGGCAACAATCCGTTGAATATCACTTGACACCTTTGGCCAACCAAGATCAAGGAGGAATCAGATGGATGGCAATTTTCCAAGATCCCCATCCGCTACCACAGAAGGATCTCTGCCAGCCTATTCATCATCAAGGTCGGGTAGTCCCCTTCCTTAGACAGATGGGCTTCGGACCTTGGGTTCATTCGAGGAAATCCCGCTGGGTGGTGATACCTTTTCAGGTGTCAACAGCCAAGACTTCTACCCGGGATGATTTGATCCTTGCATGTTCATTCATGTTCAAGGACGAGTCACTTTCCTCTGCTTATGCTGGTGCTGGATGGGCTTTCCCCTCCAAGACTTATCTTTCTACCCCACCTGCATTAGTACATTTCCAAGGCCATGAGGTTTTACGCAGAGATCTCTTTCCTCCTCTTTCTCACTTTGATCCTGGAGACATTTATCATTCTCATGATGTTCATAAAGTTCTCTATGATTCTCTTTCTCCCAACATTTATATCGGTGATCCCATTGACTGGTATAACCAATTCACCAGGCAATTGGCTCCTACTCCTACCCAGTGGTACTGGAACTATAATTTCAACAAGTACCAATGCAGAAGCTGGAGATCTGTGAATCCTGTCCAACACAGGCTTCAAAAGCAGATTAGGAAGCATTCAACCCTTCCTGAGATGCAAGAGGCTTGCCTCCACAGACTCTATGGAGAACAGGATGAAGGCAGACCACCTCGTTGTGCTGCTGCCATTGCTGGTGAAGTTCAGAGACGTTCTCTCTTGTAATGGATTGGATTAACATGGACAATGTATATTTCTTGAGCACTGGGATTGGACAACATGGTTGCAGATCTGATACTCTCAATGATGGTATTTTTCTTCTTCTAATTTGAACACTGAAAACTGTTTCCAACAGACATGTCGGCCACTGTTCCCGCTGTTGCAGATCTTAGAATTGATGGATCCCTCCTTAGTTGTATTCAGGTCCTTGAAGGACAGAAGAACTATTTGGTTTGGAGTGCTCAAGTCAAGGGCATATTGGGCTCAATAGGTGGAGAAGGTTTCATTGATGGAACTCTTAGGAATACACAGCACATCGCCGCTACAGATGAGATAGCTTGGAAAGCTGCAGATTCAAAAATTCTAGGCTTCCTTTCCATCACTGTCAACGATCAGCTCTCCACCACTGCTCCAACCACTTGGGAGGAATATATAGTCAACACAGGAACTACAGCCGCACCTGTTCAAACAACCTATTATAGATCTAAGGCCTACCATTTCTGGGAACTCTTATCAGATTGCTTTGCCCCCAAAGGCATCATAGGACAGTTCTACTGGCTGCATAAGGTCCTTCGCACTCGCATTAGGCCCCAACATGCATCAAAAGACATTTTGGAGATACAGCAGTATTTTTCAGACATGCTCAATGCAGGCCTTAACCTTCTGGAATCTCTTCGTGCTATGTTTATTTTAGCACAACTTCCTGATGAATTTGAAGCACTCCGGTCCACCCTTGTTCACACCACTCATCCAGACAACTTTACAGTCGATACCAATGTCCAAGCCATCCTTCAAGAGGTTAATCTTCGCCACTTGAAGCTTCGCCCTCTTTCTTTGCACATTACTCATGTACAGGCGCCCCCTCCTCATCAATCTTCCTCATCCTTGAATAGAACTAATGTCATTCATCATGGCCCTCCACAGTAAAATAAGTGGAAGAACCAATGACAGCCTAACCAGCAGTCCTCTGGCCAACCTTCATCTTCTGGGGGAAACCCAAAGAAGAAGAGACATTCGAACAACGAGAAGAGAGGATGGTATAATCAGCAGAATGCTGATAAGAAAGGAAAATGCAAAGCATCTGCTCAGGTGCCAATGGTAAATGAGTTTACTAACTCTAACCCTAATCCCTACTATGGGATGGTCGAGAAGGATTTTCCATCCACCTCTGACCTTTAGGAGATGGAAGTCGAAGGACAAAACTTCGACTCTGATGTTGTTGAACATGAATGGAATGGACCATCTGACGATTCGATGGACATGTCGCCAGACATACAAGCTGCTGTCCACCAGTCCTTTTATCCCTGCCGTTGACCTGCACGAAATTAGTATCGTGCTGAGTCAGGACACGAATCCTTGGATTTCCAGCATAATTTACAGCTGGAAAATTCTGTTATCTCATGTACAGGTAGACCACTATGTAGGCTACCTTCCCACTAAGTTTCATTTTCTTACCCCCAATCCTCAAGGAGATATTCACAAATCATTGGTGAAGTCCCTTATGCTAGTGTATACTACACCATCTTTCTGTACACTTTTATTAGCTTCCCATATATAGGAAAGCCCCTATGTAGATTACATTATCATGTATTGCATTGCTTCATCTGCACAGCCCTCAAGTCACATGGTCATTGCTGTATAGCATTGATTCTGATTGACCCTATCTATGAGATTATAGGGTTTGGATATTCCCATGGAAATGCACAGCCTTAAAGCTGTGCTTTTTGTGCACAGCCTCAAGGAGTGGATGAGTAAGTGCCAAGCCAATCATTACCAATCATTGTTCCTAGCTATCCAATAGTAATTCAGCCTCAATGAGTGGACTGGCTGTGTGCATAGCCCAAAAGCAACTGCATAAGGAAGCACAGCCTCATGTAAAAATAGTATATAAGGAGTGGATTCTGCCAGCAAGAAAGCATCATCAAGATCCATATAGATAGTTCTGAAAATAGCCAGGAAATCTGGGATATATTCAGGGCATCTATAGAGCTAGATTAGAAAGCTCATTAGACTAGACTAAGTAGCACTACTACTACTAGCTAGTCACATTAGGTAACTTGTACTAAGCAGAAAACAAGTGCCAACAGATTATCTAAGCATATCCCTAAGTGGGCATATCATTTGCCAATTGTAACCTAAGTAAATCTAGCCTAGGAATACTTGGGAATATTTGCCTTAGAAATCACCTTGCTAACCTTGCTGACTTGTATTCACTCCAGTTGCCCAATATAGCAGGTTTATAAATAACCAATATTGTGTGTGAACTGAGTGACATATCTAGTACTTTCCCACCGCTTTACATAGAGCATAGCCATCATAGTTTCCCAGGAAACATAGCTAACTTTATATTAGGCATTTTATCACCATTTTGCTTATATCTATTCCAATAACGGAATGCTTTCTGAGCCTCATCTGTGTAAAATTACACCATAAGACAAGCTTCTATTTCGGCACATAAGCCCCTAACACAGCCACAGAACTTGAAGCACAGCAAAGCTTACAAGTTTTCTACACTTCCTATAGTTAGTACATCTAGCTACATTTACCTAGTTATTACTAGTACTTCAGTAGTTCCTTATACTACTTACCATTACCTACACTGGCTAGGAAGAAGCCAACCCTTTTCCTTAGATAATAATCAGGAAAGGAAGAACAACCGGGGAGCCAATTGGCTAAGTTTTCTTACTCACTCAGTAGATCAGTTTTTTTATTTCTTTTCTTCTGTTTGATCTGGTAGTTAGTGTTGTCCTATCACCAGATTGGGCCTGGAGAATTAATTGCCTATAGATTTCCCTAGCCATCTAGCAATCCAAATCCTAAACGAACAACAGCGGTTAAGTCTGAGATGTCACATTCGAAATCAGGCACGGATACATGTGTGGTATGTGATGCATCACTCTGCTTGCACGTCTCAATTTATTAACCAGACAGTCTAATGCATCACCTTGCAGGCAGTTACCGGTCTGAGCACCCTCATTTGAAACCAGGCATGGATAGTGTTGATGCATCATACATGGTGTTCCAAATGCCATGCACAGTTTTGGTGCATCATACTTTGCAGGCCATTTCTGCCACATAGTGTAGTAACAATGTACAGAGCTTTTCGGCCAGCCTTACTGTAATAAACCCATGATTCTTGGATCACCCACACTCTCGGTGCTGTATTGTGACTTGTCTCACCCAGGCCTGACTCACTCTCTCGGTGGTGTGTTGTGACTTGTCACCCAGGCCCAACTCACTCTCTCGGTGGTGTGTCGGCGCATCTCACCCAGGCCCAACTCACTCTCTCGGTGGTGTGTTGGTGCATCTCACACAGGCCCAACTCACTCTCTCAGCGGTGTGTCAGCACATCTCACACAGGCCCAACTCACTCTCTCAGCGGTATGTCGGCACATCTCACACAGGCCCGACTCACTCTCTTGGCGGTGTGTCGGCACATCTCACACAGGCCCGACTCACTCTCTCGGCGGTGTGTCGGTGCATCTCACACAGGCCTGACCCACTCTCTTGGTGGTGTGTCGTGACTTGTCACCCAGGCCCAACTCACTCTCTCGGCAGTGTGTCGGTGCATCTCATACAGGCCCGACTCACTCTCTCGGTGGTGTGTCGTGACTTGTCACCCAGGCCCAACTCACTCTCTCAGCGGTGTGTTGGTGCATCTCACACAGGCCCAACTCACTCTCTCGGCCATGTGTCATAACCCACTGGACAGGCCCTACTCACTATATCGGTTGTCTGTCATATCCTATGAGACAGGCCCGACGCACTTTACTGATGCTATGCATGGCTCCAGCATTTCCGGGCCCTTCTCATCTTCTCGGTCACCTTTAGTTCCACTTGGGCTGAAGGGCCCATACCAGAGTCGGGCCCGGGCAAGATGCACCAACACACCACCGAGAGAGTGAGTTGGGCCTGGGTGACAAGTCACAACATACCACCAAGAGAGTGAGTTGGGCCCGGGTGACAAGTCACAACACACCACCGAGAGAGTGAGTTGGGCCTGGGTGACAAGTCACAACACACCACCGAGAGAGTGAGTTGGGCCTGGGTGACAAGTCATGACATACCACCAAGAGAGTGAGTTGGGCCTGGGTGACAAGTCATGACACAGCCCTAAGAGAGTGAGTTAGGCCTGTGTGAGATGCACTAACAAACCACCGATGAAGTGCATCGGACCTGGGTAACAAGGTGCAACACACCACCGAGAGAGTGAGTTGGGCCTGTGTCATATGTCTCGACAAGTGAGCCAGGCCTGGCAATCACGACACATCGCTGATGGAGTCGGCCAGGGCTAGCAGACCACATTTCGGTATGGCCCTTGTCTTTCGCTCTTGTTGTGGTATTAACAGACTATCAAATGAGGGCACAAACACGTAATAATAAGAGGAGGGGAAACACAACATCTTAAATTACAACAGTCAAATAGTTATATTATCAGATCGTCAGAGGTATCTAAAAGTTGTAGCAATGATGCCCGAAACTCGAGCAGGGTTCGCCGGTGTTCGCTCCCAACAAAGAAATGTGCAGCTGCCTGCCGAATACCCACCCCGAACATCTGGTTACCCTTGGCAGCTGGGACGTCGGTGGTGAACCTCCCAATATCCAACCCCATGTGTTCGGAGAACAATGCTATGTCGGTCAAACCTATAAATTTGTTAGCAAGCGGCTTTGACATAGGATGAGGTCACTTACCATCGCGATAGACGTGCTGCAATTCGACACCCATTGACTCAAGGTAGTCCTGTATGGCATTGGCGCTCTCATGCACTGTGCCCAACGGGATATAAGCACGTCAGGCGTTTGTTGATAGCATTGCTTACCAAAATGGATTTCATGATCAAGGGCGTCCAGTTCCCGGCGATGTTCCACGGGGTCTAGGAATCTTCCACGACAAAAGCATTGTGAGTGTTCCAAGTTGCAAATGCTTGGGAGTGTCGGCCTCGAGTGGGAAGTCGCATCCATGGCACTGGAGCTCGGCCTCTGAAGATCTGTGTTATCAACCATATCCACGTCTTCAACGTCGGGCAACTTGGAGTTTGACTCGGCAAGCATCGGCAAGCTTTCGCTGGATAGTTCCTCAATCGGCGTTGGTGGCGAATCGAGAAAGACCAGTAGAGAATCGGCAACAGGGCTGGGGCTTCCAGGTGATAGTGACAGCCGCTCAGACATTTGAGGAAATGTGGACAGTTGTGGGGTTGGCAATGGCAGCTGCAACCGTGGGGATGTAACACCACCGTTGCTGTTCGGGCGTTCTGTTTCCAGAGTATTAGCATCACCAAGAGTCATCGAGCTGGAACACATTGAGCTCACCAGGTGATGGAATTGTGTCAGCAAACACTAATCGGGCTAGCACTTGATCGGCGATGGCACTATATGGGTCTGAGGAGTGGACCATGCGGAGACTCACCTTCTCACTCATCGTCAGGGGTATCATCCATAATGCCAAAATCAGCATCTGATAGCGTTTGCTGAGGCAGGTGCCAAGGTGGCCAATCATCGGCGAAAGTATCTGTCAACGTCATACAAATGGGGAATCCGATGCAAACAACATAGGAATGAGAATACTCACCAGATAGAGCGAATCGAACGGTTTTCATCCTGCGAGGGGGCATCGTGGAGTGCAAGAATCTTGCTGTGGCCTGCCTTTAAACTGATGGCCCGGGTCAAAGCGTTGGGCATCGGAATCTGAAATCGGCTTCC
>JBBPJQ010000822.1:0-16244 GCA_038088795.1 Boletus rex-veris
TGGCGGGCGAATGACACTGACGACACCGAGGCCGTTGAACGCCATGCGTCCTTTGGAATCGGGATGTATGCTAACCCTGTCTATGTGAATGGTGACTGGCCTCAGATCGTTAAGAATACCCTCCCAGAGAGCTATCTTCCAAGGTTCACAGAGCAAGAGATGGATGACCTCAAAGGTATGTAGAACATCTGATCGTCTTGGTTCAAATTACATGTACTCTGTGATGGCCTTGGTTGATGTACGCTCCTAATATAGGCTCAGTGGACTTTTTCGCCATCGACTGATACGCGTCCCAATACGTTGCAGCTCCCCCGGCTGGTACTGCCGCTTGTCAAGCCAATATGTCTGATCCCGCTTGGCCTGCGTGTAAAACTGTTGTGTTGTACGATTCGAATGCGGGATGGGCAATTGGACCGAGCCCAGATCCCGCCAGTGTTGCATGGCTTCAGGCCACGCCTCAAATACTGAGGGGATATTTGCAACAGTTAATGGATCGGTGGCCAAGCCCCAAGATGGTGCGTACCTCGCCCAGTTTAGTCTTTCGAGGGATGTCGATGTGTTAGTGACCCAGTACATTTCTGAGTTCGGCATGGACGAGCCATTTGAGAGCATGCGTACGGAGTTGTTCCAGATCTTGGAGGACACTACGACTACGAGTAGGGCTTTCTTTTTCATGTATCTGGACGTGGTTTATTGACACGTCAATGCAGACTATTTCATGACCAACCTCGGAGAAGCCCTGCTCGCAATTCACGAAGATGGTATCCCGCTCATGGGAACCTTCTCTTGGGGTACACGTCCTTCTTTTCATTCTGTGTTTGCTTTGCGCCGAGACGTTACCCTCTCGGAAAGCTATGATAGATAATGCAGAGTGGTACTTTGGTTTGGAGCCCAGGTACAGTGTTTCCGTTATCCAACTCGAACGATACGCGGTGAACTAATCCATGTATCCCTGGATGCGGATGGATAGGTTTGGAATCCAACACGTCAACTATACGACGCTGGAAAGGACTTACAAGCGTTCTGCGTATGCCTTGTGTACGTCGGTTTCATTAACGGTTCGCTACACGCGTGCCATATCTGACGTTGGTATGTTTACGTAGCGGAATTCTTCGCTGCGCATGGGATTTTTAACGCGAAGGCGAAGACCATTGGAAAATCGGGGTAAGAGCTGTCGGCATAGAGTCCTGGTGGCGAAGCCAAGTGTATGTTGGTGCCTGTATACGTGAATGGATGGACTGATGGTTCTGTCGTCGCTGTCGAGCGCTTTCCAAGGTGTCCTCCAATGAAAGCCCGGAGGAAAATGGTCGTTGTTGTACCGATCCGAGCTGCATGCGCGAAGATAGTAATAAAACTAACCATCTATCCTGCCACCATGTGCTCCTGGGTGCAAACGCAAATGCGAGATGTGCATTCAATGGCAAGTAGTATACAAGAACTTTGATAACGATCACGATCATCCAAGTACAAGTCGGCAGGCGTGCACGATGGGCGGGGCATACAGGTATACTACTACTAGTGCAGTCCGAGACTCCGAGAGTACCTGGTTTGTCTCGCTGCTCGCTGTACCTGGGTCCAATCTCGATGTATGTATTTCGACAGAGTCGGTATTGTGATCATCATCCTTCCATCCTTTCCGATGTAGCACTCTAAAGAGTTACTACTAGTATGGCTCAATGACAGGCACTGGCTCCGTGCCACGTCTCGTCAAATAGTGGAACCGAAAACGCACACCCACAATTTTTTTTGCTAAATTTTTGGGTTTAGCCCTGACTAAGTTGTTCGCATCCTCCAATGGTGCATGGTCACAGTGTCATGGTTGACCGCGCTGGGGAGTCCAGACTGGTATCGTAGCACTTGAGCGGTTGAGCCCCACAAAACTCTGACTTGATGTACAAGACCATGTCGCAGAATGCACTTGGATCCATGGCTTTTTTCTCTTGCAAAGTTACTGCAAGGCATCTTCAAGGGAGCATTCTGTACGCCACCAACATACTACATACAGCAAGACCAAAGTTAGGGGCAATATGACGTCCAACTCCTAAAACGATTGTATTACCTTCCATATTTAACTTTCAAAGATCGTGTCCAGGTCGCGCCGTCGCCGAAACGGTTTTCCTTACCTCCTTTCCCCCCTCAAGACTTGTGACTGCCACGACAAAGACCATGGGTTTCGTACTCACCAAGCTAGCGTCCCCCGTCCGATGGTTTCTCAACGTACCCTGCAACGAAGGACCGAAAAAGGAGGGTAAGTATACTTGGCATCGCGGCCTCGCAGGGGCCCACCGTATAAAACATAACTGCTACCAGATCCCCGAGCGCAATACCTCCAGCGTCTATCCGTCTTGGAAAAAGGCGAAAGAGACGACTATGAGGCAGCGCTCGCGTTGCAGCGTGGCGAAGACCTCCCTCCACAGACAGAGGCCCAGTTAGAGCTGTCCAAAGTATCCTTTGCAGAGTTGCTGTGAGCTTCTTACCCCTCTTGACTGCGTCTCATGTACCACGGCGCTCATCGTCGGCGTTGATACGCAGTGAAAAGTTCTTGGTGGCTAACACGGTGGCTGAGCGGCCATACTCTGAACCAGAACCATCTGGATCAAGCGGCTTCTTCACTCGTAACATCTGGTTTAGAAAGCAAGTCAGGTGACGACGAATTGAATTTATGCCATTGATCGCGCGACTTACCCCCACATAACCCTCACTAGCAAAACCGAATGTGTCGTTTGTCGCGACGGTTACGAAACTGTGGCCGGTCTCAACGGGCCCTGTGGTCATTTCATCTGCCGCCAGTGCGTAATCGGCATGGCCGAAGTCGCTAATAAAAACGAAGATCTTTTCCCCTTGCAATGCTGCCAACAGCAGCTTCCAGTGGACACCTTCCTCAGTTTCTTATCAGGACCACTCCTTGTATCCTTTTCTGCCAAGTGTGCCGAGGCAGCTACCCCTCCCAACTTACGTGTTTACTGCGCCAACAAGACATGTGCCAAATTCATTGGTAGATCACTCACAGCGACACCGTGCGTGATGTCGTGCCCGGATTGCCGTACGAAAGTTTGTTCGGGATGCAAAAGCCGAGCACACCCCAGACAAAGCTGCGATGAAAGAGAATACAGCGAAGTTCAGGCCCTTGCCAAGGCGAACGGCTGGAAAACTTGTCCAAAGTGCAAAATGATAGTGGAGCGTTCCTCTGGTTGCGCTCATATGACGTGTCGGTGCCGACAAGGTTTTTGCTATAGATGCGGGGCAAAGTGGGGGCGCTGTATATGCAGTGGATACTAGGGTGAAATTTTTGCAAGCGTAGTAGATGCACGAATCGATTTTGGATTTCACATACAATGCGGGTATCAAAATACGTTCTCCATATTTACCCCAGGACTGGGCATTTAGATCTCGAGAGGCGAATTTGAGGAGCAACAGGTTGGTACAATTATCAGTAGACTGTCTTGCAGTGAACCTGGATCACGAAACCACTACTCCGGGGATCAATATGGCTTGAAACGCCGAGACTCCTTCATCTTATCTATGCGTGCCTTGTCCGCCTCAAAGTTCTTTCTGAGATCCAACAATGCTGAAAACGCAAAGCGATATTAGCTATAGCACACGGCATGGCACGCTACCCCACCTTTTCTCTGTTTCTCTGCCTTTTGGAAGGCATAGAACGTCTCTTTTTCCTTTGGTTCTTTCTTTTTCTTACTCCCTGTCCGACTCGTTTTCTCAAATGCCTTGCTTGCGACCCCAACGCCTCCTCCGAGCGTTTGTCCGTACGCTCCACCCCTCGTTACAAGAGTGAAACCATCGTCGTCTACAATCGCCTCTCCTTTGCGATACGCCAACTTTTGTTTCATCTTTGCTAGATCAAACTCGAACCGATCCATCCACGTGTCTGCATGTGCTTTGACAACGTCGAGCGGTGGTCTTTGTGCATCGTACAACGCTGCGTAGTGGGCCAAGCCCCGTGGCTCTTCAGATGATGATGGCCAAGGACGTGGTTTCGTCGGTGGGACGAGCGCTTTTTCGAGTGACGAGGTGTCCAGGAAGATGACGTGGGCAATGCTGCCTGTTTTTCGGAGGGTACGGAGTGGGATGGGAGGAAGGGGTACGACACTCGGTGAGGCGCTCTCTGTTGGTCGTTGTTTTCTTTTTGATCGCGGTTGTAGATCTTGGCTCGACGGTGATGGTGATAGTGGTGGGGACGTCTCAATGTCTGCCTCTGTCTCTTCTTCTTCTGCTGCTTCTGCTTCTGCCTCGTCGCGCGAGTCCCGGTTGTACACCACCCGTTCTACAGTCCCGCAAGACTTGAAAAAAAGTGAAATTTCGCGATCGGTAGCATCTACGGGAATGTTAACAAGGAAGAGGGTTCTTTTCTCTGGGTATACCACGTCTTGAGATTTGGAGAGGTGTGCGCGAGCATAGAGAATATGTGTCGAGTGGGCGTAAGCGACCGGGATAATTGTGAATCCTGAAACAAGCTTTGGAAGAGTCGACATGGGGTCACAACGTTTTGTTGTCGTTAGTTGTAGACACTTAGTCTTTGATCGTGACTACTTTGGTTATCCGACGAACCCAGTACTAGGTGCCAACGAACGATTGGCACCTAGTCTGCTTCGCCATAGAAAGCACCTCTTCACCCTGCGCAACTGTCCCTCATCTTCATCGCTTGCAAAAGCACACCAACCAATACCCGACGAGTCACCGGTCACAGTGTACGTCCTTCATCTCGCAATCTATATCATCTATCCTTGCTTTCTAAGGCTGATACCCCGTCTTAGCCACTCCCAACAAGCTAACACGCTCATGTTGACCATGTCCTTCAAAACCGTCGCCGGATTATTGAAGTCACCCCAGTCGAACAACGTTGACCTAATCTTACGAGCACGAAATAAGTGCAACATACCATTCAATGCGTCGGTGGGGTTATGCAGGCACTCTCATCACAGTAAGTGCCTCCTTGACCATTGCGTTTTCGCCAACTTCCTACCCCCCCTCCCGTGGTCCCAATCAGAAATGACGCCGACCTCTCGCATGGCGTGGCCGAGCGAATTGAAGATGACATAATCGACTTCGGGAGCAACGGAGCAACAATTGATTCGAGTACATCCCCTCGCATCATTCGCAATCCCGCCCTCCTCCAGAGTCAAGGTGGGGTTCGGGCTCAGGGTCTGTGAGCGATACCCCCTATGTCCTGGCCAGCTCTTCCCCGTCACACGAAAATGAAAACAGGGAGTGGACAGCAGATGATGAGCTTGGGGATGAATGGAGCGCGACGAGTGATTGCAATCAAGATGATGTGGACGCGATGACAGAGGAGGGGGAGCTGAGGAACCCACAACTCAGGAATAGACAAAGAATCTCTCGTAGGCAGGTGATATGTCTGATGATATCATGTGAACTGTTCTGGACCGGTCGATCGGTCAATCGCGGTGTCCTACTCGGAGCTGGATTGTATTCTGCATAACAGAGAAGAAACCACAGCATTGGGCGCCAAAATCACAGCATTGCCTTATTTTTGCCTTGAGGCTCATCCTGGAGACCTACAACGTGTTCGGTGTTTTCCCTCCCTCAATCTTTCCCGTCGACGCACCTGTGCAAATTCACCGACTCGAAACGCAGCTTGCACCATCATGTCAAGCTCCGTACCACAAGGATCTGTCAACGATGGTCCTCGGCCACTTCTAGTTATCCCGTCGGATGATGACTATTTCCAGGAGCTCGCGTACCTCCCTGACGGACGCCGAGTTGTCACTGGCTCTTTTGGCGGAACTGTGAAGGTCTGGAATTTGGAAAACGGCGGGCAAGAAGGGACATCAATGGAGCACGAGACCCCATCCATATACAGTCTTGCTGTGACCCGGGATGGCACAAAGATCATCAGTAGTGGCGAGGAAGGAAGTGTCAAAGTATGGGACGTCGAATCGCACAAACTCGTCCGGGAATGGGAGTCGGAATACCCCAATATTGCCATCTCGCCAGATGATCGATTCGTTGCGGTTGCCAGTTGGACCGTGGTGGATTTTTACAGCATGGAAGGGGAACAAGTCAATCAGTCCATCGTCGTCGGCGATGATGAATATGAATTTATTGAGTGCATGTCATTCTCTCCAAACGGCGACAAACTCGCATGTGGTGTTGACTGTGACATCCGCGTGTGTGGCGTCAAGACTGGCACACTCATCCTGGGTCCACTAAAGGGCCACAATGGTTTCATCACTGGTGTGCTGTGGTCACGCGATGGCGACAGACTCTTCTCTGCATCCGGTGACAAAACAATTCGCTGTTGGAACTCCGATACGGGGGAACAAATCGGACATCCATGGACAGGCCACACAGACTTGATACGCTCTCTCTCCCTTTCACCAGATGGATCTATCCTTGCGAGCGCATCCTGGGATAAAACAGTTCGCTTTTGGGATGCGACTACCGGTGATCCTGTCGGGCAACATCTACAGCATGATAGACTTGTATTTGATGTTTCTTTCTCTCCCTCCGGTGAATTCGTGGCATCAATAGGTGATAGGAAGATATATCTATGGCGGGTACCTTGGTGGGGATCGGTTCAGAGTCAGGTAAGGACGCTCATCAGGTATACAGTAGCTTGCTATTCATTCTCATCGCTTTCTGCGTCCTGCAGATAAGCCTTGCTGACCTCGGTGCCCCACGCAACACCGTTCACCTCGCGCAACTGTCCCTCTTCCATCCACCTCCACCATACTCTACCCACATTCCCGGAACTGGTCAAGTACTGCATCTCGATTTTGATGTAAGTATTCGCGAGTCATAGCCTGCCAGACTTACTCATACTCTCTTCAAATTAAAGGCAGTTACACCACCATTGAATCACCTTACCACAACTGCCTTGGTACTCAACCCGCTGCTCAACTCCCTCGCCCAGGACCCGAATACCGACCCCCTGGACACGTCGGCCACGTCTGATGAAGTGGACTTGCAATGCATGATTCCAGACCTCTCTCTTGGCCTCGATGAACGTCAACGCATATTTGACATACGGCTACGTAAATTGGCACGAATGTTCATACATTTGTCCTCGTGTAACCATTAACCTGTACTGCAGGTTGAACTCGCGACATCAAATGGGCTTCGTGTCTCTCATGACCTCATCTCCTCAAGGTTACCCCACGGCGTACAGAATACTTCACTTACATGGAGTGGAATGGAAAGCATGATGGATGTGGAACATAACTCGATGTCAGTATGTCTCCTTATCGTCCATGAATCATCACGATCCCTCTTGCGAGCGGCAAACGTGCCAAAGTCATTCCGTGTTTGCTCTGGCTTGAGGGGCTGGGATATTCAGTCTTGACCTACTCTAACCAATCTGCTACAGGAACGTTTTCGGAACCGAACCCTCGACATCAGTCTTTCGTTCCACACCCAATGGTGATCCAAAACGGATTCGCAAGATCGATAAAATCAAACAAAAACTTGTCGAAATGCTTCGTGAGTCGTCTGTGAGAAATGCATGCAATCAATCGACCGCTATGTTTACAGGCGAGATTGGCTTCAAGTTGTCCAACGGTCGGCTCCCGTGGTCCACCCTCGAAGGAGACCTGTGGAAGAAGGGATACACGATCCTCAATTGGCCGCACGGCGTTGTTCGCGATAGAGACAAAGGCATATCCGGGTTGAGTGCAGAGGATACAGACAGACTACACGATGCACTTTTCGTCGACGAGCAGCGCATTCGGTTCATTCCGTGCGGCGAGGGTAAGATCATGAGCATATACGATTCTACTATACAGGGTTGCTTAACCATCCGTCAGAATCGGCAAGCAACAATGATCAGGTCGCCTCGTCGTCCATTGCTCTGGGCACAGACAGACCCCGCGACAGTGACCGTTCGACGACAGGCAAGCAGCAGAGGTTCAAAGTGACTACGGCGGCAACGTATATAGAACCTAAAAAGAGGCGGCGAATATAGCTATGCAGTCCACAAGTATCTATGCCCACCCGACTGGTGAATGAATCCTCCCAACGAGCCCGCACCGCCCTTTTTCGATGCCAATCAAGACCCTCTGAGTCACAAATCAAGACCTTTGCTGGTCAAGAGCATCAACTTAATGCTGTTCAATGTCGAGTGTCATCACACGTCCCCTGCCGTGCACCATCTGCATTGTCGCTGACGAAACCTGTCACCGTGTGCACGACAGTTCTCCATGGATCACTGACAACTATCAAGTGCGTTACTAGCCACAGTAACGAGTGACGCAAGCCCATGCACAGCACTTTGAATGTCAGTTCCGACCATCCCTTGAGCAACGTTGAAGATGCACTTTTCATCCAGAGTTTATGAATGGATACCATGGTTGTCGATGCTGGTCGGTCAGTCTTTTTTGTCCCTCTTTTTGACGTCGCCACTGTCGTCGCACACATTGCACCCCAGAACACAGTTCGTACCCTGTGTCGTTCACTGTCATCGAGCTGTGCCAACGACATCAAGCTCTGGGAGGATGAAGCTCAAGCTATCCTCACCGAGGTCCTTGTGAACGTGGGTATCAAGCCATCGTCCATGACGTCTCACAACTATTTGGGTAACAATGGCCACGACCTCCATACGGAGCTTCAGTTCAAGAGCAAGGAGACTAGCAAGAGCAGCGCCGTTGACGACATGGTTGAGGCAAACCGCTTGCTCTACAAACCGCCCATCCTCAGTGCCAAAGGGAAGCCAGACATAGCCAAGCACCCTGATTACATTGTTGTGATCAAGTACGTCCCTGCGGTCGGAGACTCAAAGCAGGATATCAACTCGTGCGTACGTCCGCTCTTCTCATGGTTTTATGTTCGCAGGATTCTCTGTTGGCGGCACTGCTCATCTTGGACATGGCAATTCTTGCAGAGCTGCTTAGTCCAACACGTGCAAGGTACCCTTGGTCAAGCCTGGCACGGACATCATTCACAGTCTCAGCGGGCAATGTATACTTTCCTGGGCTGGAAGGCAACAATGGCCTCTCCCGAAACGCGTATTTGGCAAAGGGTGCGGCCCCGAGACGCGAGATGAATGTGCTCTGTCTTCCGTCAGACGAGAGATCCCGATTTTCATAGAGCTGTCTTTCTTCATTGTATGAGGTTGTACACTATCGGATGCATTTACTGATGGCGCTAGCTGTAAGACGCTTGAGCAGATCATTCTCCGTAGCTTTTGGCATCCAGCTGGGTATGCAAATAGGTGCTGACCAATAAGAATTGTTGGGAGGGCATAGCGTGTTCAACCGTTACTTGAACAAACTCTGTATCATGCTTTTATTCGAACAGATCCCCTTGACTCGACCTGCATTCAAGGGAACAATGGCGTGGGTTGGGCAAGCGCTGATGCGACGCAATCGCAACACGCGCCTGCCATGGATCTGCGCGATCCAAACACTGTAATGGCCATGCCCTGGTATCAGTGACATCATAACCTGTTTCAACGCACCAGGGATCTTTGCCTAGGCAATGTTCAAAACGTGACCTAAGCAATAGATCATGGCATCCTCACCTCATGATACAATACTTGCAACGCGTGGATCGTTTCTCGGTCCGTCTTTAGATGATGCTTGACAGCATTTGCGATCGCAGTAGCCAAGCTCGTCCTCTGGCGCGTAAGCGTTTTCATGACCTCGTCAATCTGTCCATGGGCGATGCAATGAAAACCAACCGAACAGCACGTCGTACCCAAATCAAACATATCTCCAAGACACCCCTCCGCACCCGACTCGCCGATCGTGTATTATGTTCATCCGCAGCACAGGCAGTCCAACTCGGCCAGATCAAAATGGCTGTCATTGTCGTTTTGTCGTCAGAGAGAACTTGAAAGCAGAGCAAACCGAAACAAAAATGGATGACCAACCAAAGCGCCTGCATGCATTCCGAATACATGTCTTCTGGAGGAGCAACTTCCAAATCAACGCCCAAATTTGTCCCGCTCTGTCTCGCTGAGATAAATGAGAAGCGATGACGCGATCGTAGTAAGTCACGTTTGCATTCACACCACGTTCGTCTCGCTGAGCGATATATGACCGCCCCCTCATTGATGGCGTAAACGCGGTGATGCACATCTGGGTGAAAAAGGGTGCCGCCCGATGAGAATGGAACGCTCCACCAGTGGAAAGGACACGTTCAACGATGAGCACTGGCAGTAACTTGGTTGTTGTAAGGGAATCTGTCACAAGGTATCGTAAAATAGGAGAATGAAGGAAGACAATGGAAAGTAACAAAATAAACAGTGAATGCGTCATCTACGACGCGCGTTGTGACCTGATAAGAGGGAACAGTCTAGAGATCAGTAGTACGAGAGATGTGGGTTGATGACTTCCTCGGCGTGTCTACCGATGCATTGAGACCAGTGGTGCTAGGCTCCAAGAGTGGTGACGATTTTTCCCAAGTAGTGTGCCCTAGATGTCATTTCCCGCACAGAGGGTTGTACACATTTCGATTTTTTGGATGAATCGAGTAGTGTTGGTGTACTAGGTGTTGGTAGCGACGGCGGGCGTCGATTTGTGGGAGGGATAGGAGAAAGGAGATTTTGACAGCGTCATGATGGGCAACCTGGGCCGGCTGAGGAGGCCAGCTAGCCAGGCTTTATACATTCTCGAATGACGTATCAGCAATTCGGGTCTCCCCGACATCCGTCCAGGAAGCTAGGGCCAATTGATGAACCGCCAGGTGTACTTGAGTTGACCAACCCGGCGTTCTCGGGCCCGATGCAAAATTCTGACTTACCATGTGGGCCTCACAGTACTGACTGTACTCCCGGAAACAAGTACTGGCACCTGGACTCTCATGGTCGTTACCAGCATCAGTATGTTGTGTCCGTTGAGTTCCGCGAGTCGCGAGAGACTAGAGGCCATATTATCACGCAACAATATTGATGATGATGTTTGACGTTCGTCAGTCAAAAACCCATGACTCATTTGTTGGGACTTGGAATTGGGAAGAGACACGGATTGCATAGCGAGGTATGTATGGGTACGAAGGAGAGTCTGCAGTGGATGATAGCTCCGAGTTCAACACATGACAACACCACCTCCAACTCAGTCGCAGATAACTCGTCATGCATCCCATTCAAGTATGCATACGGTTCTTAGGCTCCAGGCTCCGAAAGCTTGACGCGTGAGTATTTTCTTCCAACCCATCCTTCAAACGATGACAATCCATCAATCCATCTAGTGTTTCTGCCAGCACTTCGTTGATGTGACGACTGTATTGGTCCAAAAAGTAGTTGGATATCCACTCAGCCGTTTTCTGAGAGTTATGGGAGCGTATCATCGAGGTATGCTCAAATGTGTGTCGTCGTCGTCGTCGTCGTCGTCTTCGCTATCCATCAACTGTTGGATCCTTTTCTAATTTGTTACTAGGGTCCTATTAGCCACTGGGGGTCAGCATTCCTAATTACTCGACTCGCTTTGTGCATCTTCATCGCCTGCAAAAGCACCCCAACCAATACCCGACGAGTCACCTCATCTATCCTTGCTTTCTAAGGCTGATACCCCGTCTTAGCCACTCCCAGCAAGCTAACACGTTCATGTTGACCATGTCCTTCAAAACCGTCGCCGGATTATTGAAGTCACCCCAGTCGAACATTGACCTAATCTTACGAGCACGAAGTAGGTGCAACATACCATTCAATGCGTCGGTGGGGTTAAGCAGGCACTCTCATCATGGCAAGTGCCTCCTTGACCATTACGCTTTCTACTCCCCTTCCTGTGATCCCGATCAGAAATGACGCCCACCTCTCACATGGCGAGGCCTTTGAGCGAATCGACTTCGGGAGCAACGATTGATTCGAGTGGAGCCTCAGGTCCCTTGCAATCCCGCCCTCCACAGAGTCAAGGCGGGGTTCGGGCTCAGGGTCTGTGAGCGATACCACGTATGTCCTGGCCAGCTCTTTCCCGTCGTACGAAAATGAAAACGGGGGGTGGACGGCAGTTGTTGAGCTTGGGGATGAATGGAACACGACAAGCGATTGCAATCAAGATGATGTGAACGCGATGACAGAGGAGAGGGAGCTGAGGAACCCACAACTCAGGAATAGACAAAGAATCTCTCGTAGGCAGGTGATATGTCTGAACATAATTGCGCGTCGTGTGAACTCTTCTTGGACGGCTTTGAGGGGCCGACCGTCAATCGCGGTGTCGCTGGATTGTACTCCGCATAACAGAGAAGAAACCACAGCATTGGGGCGCCAAAATTACAGCATTGCCTTATCGTTGCCTTGAGGCTTATCCGATGGAGGCCTACAACGTGTTCGGTGTTTTCCCTCCTCGTCGACGCAGCTGTGCCAAATCACCGACAACATCATGTCAAGCCCCGTACCACAAGGATCTGTCAACGATTATCCTCGGCCACATCAAGTTATCCCGGGGAATGGTTATGAGAGTTTCTGGAAGCTCGCGTACCTCCCTGACGGACGCCGAGTTGTCACTGGCTTTGAGGGCGGAACTGTGAAGGTCTGGAACCTGGAAAACGGCGGGCAAGAAGGGACATCAATGGAGCACGATGGCGAACTACGTGGTCTTGCTGTGACCCGGGATGGCACAAAGATCATCAGCAGTTATAGTGAAGGATGCATCAAAGTATGGGACATCGAATCGCACAAACTCGTCCGGGAATGGGAGTCAGAGGAATACCCCCATATTGCCATCTCGCCAGATGATCGATTTGTTGCGGTTGGGGATTGGACCGAGGTGAAGATTTATAGCATGGAAGGGGGACAAGTCAATCAGTCCATCGACGTCGGCGACGATGTTTGGTGCATGTCATTCTCTCCAAACGGCGACAGGCTCGCATGTGGCATTGACTCTGACATCTGCGTGTATGACGTCAAGACTGGCACACTCATCCTGGGTCCACTAAAGGGCCACAAGGGTACCATCATTTCCGTGCTGTGGTCACGCGATGGCGACAGGCTCTTCTCTGCATCCCGTGACGAAACGATTCGCTGTTGGAACTCCGATACGGGGGAACAAATCGGACATCCATGGTCAGGCCACACAGAGTGGATATTCTCTCTCTCCCTTTCACCAGATGGATCCGTCCTGGCGAGCGCATCCGGGGATAAAACAGTTCACTTTTGGAATGCAACTACCAGTGATCCCGTCGGGCAACATCTGCGGCATGACGAATCTGTATATGATGTTTCTTTCTCTCCCTCCGGTGAATTCGTGGCATCAATAGACGAGGAGAAGATATATTTGTGGCGGGTACCTTGGGTATGCTACTCAGGCTCTGAATGTTGCATGCATGGCCATCTTATCATTTTCTTAGCGCTCCCCCGTGTCCCTTCCTGGAATTGATTATATTCTACGGGGTCTCACTCTTCCATATGCAAGTATTTTGTCATTATGGTCATCTTTTTGATCACTCAACCTCTTGGTAGCCATCTCCACCAGTTCGTCCTGTTGCACCCTCAAGACTACCTCATGTCTACTCGACCTCCTTGCCAACAATGGAACGACAGTCTCAGCCGTCCGCCCTCTGGTATATCACTTGAATATGCTGTAGTATCAACATCTGACCAACTTTTGATAGCATTGGATTTCCGGCGGCGGCGGATCTAACCCACCATATCGTCAGAATAAACAATCAGTATTCGGCAGTAGGAAGTTTTGGTGACGTGTACAGATGTCGTTATCTTGGCAACTCGGTGCCAATAGAGGTCTGGGCGTGATCTACAGCTCATTTGCCCTCTATTAACGTTTTCTTCAGGTTGCAGTAAAGGCATTCCGATTCAAGCTCAATGGAAATGCAGGCAGTAAATCTAAAAAGGTAACTATTCGCATTACAACCAAATGTATGACCTAAACTACCTTGCAGATGATCCATCGTGAACTCGGAATATGGAGGAGACTGGAACACGACAATGTCGTCCCTTTCCTAGGCATTGCACATGGGTTTGGGATGGATGGTACAATGTCATTGGTGTCGTTATGGATGCACAATGGATCCCTTCACCATTTCCTAGAGAACCATGACGATAATCTAGGTGTAGAACACCGACTCCAGTTTGTGCGTCCAATCAGTTTTGTGTACTTTCCCGCCCTCTCACCTTGCACGATAGCTCCGGGATATTGCCAACGGGCTACAGTACTGTATGTTGTTTCTATCATTGCCAAAACGTTCAAAGGAATAACACACTATAGTACATTCTTTTCCAGTTGTCCATGGTGACCTGAACTGCGTACGTCAGAGTAGAAATTCTCATCGTCTCTGTCGTCTAACAAAAGACAGAATAACGTGCTCCTCGATGCGGACTACACTGCCCGCTTAGCTGATTTCGGATATGCTTCACTGGTGGGAAATATACCCGAAACATTGGCTTATCTCCAAAGGTCTACTACTCGGCCGGGAGCATTGCGCTGGAGTGCACCAGAGCAAATTTTGTCAGAAGAGACAGTCAATCCGACAACCAAGAGTGATACCTATTCTTTTGGTTGCGTTGCCCTACAGGGAAGCTTGCTGAACACAAATTCCGGATTGGTCCTGATGTTCCTGTAGGTGTTGACAGGTAAACAACCATGGTCGGAAATTTCAGCGGATGGAGCGGTTATTTTACGGCTGGCGACGGGTCACAAACCGGGCCGACCAAAGTCTCGAATGATAGACAATTCACACTGGTGTTTGATTCAAGAGTGTTGGTCACCGATGGAGGAGCGCCCCACCGCAGAGGTGATCAAATCCGCCATCCAACAGTTCTTGAATGATGGCCCACGGTACCCTCCCTTGCATGACTTGATCCAATCATGGTCAAGTCAGGTGGATCATGGTGCCGAATTGTTGTCGTCTCCTAGTGAAGTCCCCACGCAAGGTTCGAGCGCTCGATTTGATCAGTAGTGAAGATGATGAGCACAAGTATGTAGCAATCGTCATCTCCGCTCAGCCAATCATATTGATGCCTCGTCATCGGCACTTAGCATTTCTTCACTTTCTGATACCTCGAGTTCGTACCGACCCCATGAGGACGAGGAATATCACACATTGCTGATGGCAAAGCGGGGAAGGTCCATCCATGTCCCTCGTTAGATGAGAGATCCCAATTTTCATAAAGACATTGCTTGTCATTCCATAAAGTTGTACTCTATCTCATGCATTTATTTACTGATAGCGCCAGTTGTAAGACACTGGGGTATGCGAATAAACTCGGACCAAGAAGGAGCGAGAAGCCATTGTCGAGAGGGACCCAGATCGACGAGGAACGACGTGTTCCTGACGTGCAATGCGTGTTCGTCTAGCAGGGTAACGAGTATGTGTGCATGAGCACGCGAAAGAGAGGAGAGACGTACGTTTGGCCCTACGAAGCTCGACCACATCCAACACAAGCATAGTAACCCGCGAGAACACCTTTGCGTCATGCTCGTTTCCTTCCTCTATCCGTAGTCATCCCTTGTGCGATACTATGACCGAGAAATGCGAACGAAACGTCACTACTCCGAACAGCGCTTGTGCAGGAGGCGTCCATGGTCTTTAAAGCACGCGAGGCGTGAGCTGTCGTCCAACAGATACCATCGGTGTCAGGCCTTTGGGTGGTCTCCGTCAGTGACGATGTTCGTCGTCCGTCAATCGATCCGTCCTCGAAACCCGCACTTCATAAGTTATTGGGACTCGGAATCGGGAACAGACGGAATGATGCAAAGATTTGCCCGTGCTCGTCCAGTTGAAAGTGTGACAAACGACAGCTTGTCTCAGGAACACACTAGCTGCTCGCATGAACTAGCTTTGAATTAGAGTGCATATTCTGGTCGGCAGGTTTCCTGATCGGAAATTTGGACTATCGAATTCTTCAATACTTTGATTCGTGGGTCCGGGTCAAGGGAGGAAATTGTCTGAAACGTTTTGGAGACAGTAAGTACTAGGTCTGGGGAGCTGCATAGTGATATGTTGAACTACAGGATAGTGTAACACTGGGATCCGAAACGCTTGGTAAAGACCTGGAGTAAGAATATTTACCTCAGTACAAGATTCAGTGGTGTACATGACAAGGCGTAAGGTATGACAGGCAATGAAATAGATTCAGATGGACCTGGGATCAAGCTTCAAGTTTCGAGGACCTCAGTAAGCAATGCTGACCCGTTTCCCCTCCCATTCGTCCCAATTCCTGATCACCTTCTCGACCAAGAAATGTGCCACATCCTTCCTCGAAACCGTCCACCGCCCTGCGTGATCTTCTTCGACCTTGTAAGGATCCTTACTCGAGGACGACGTGTCCGCACGACATACTCCGTCCGTTAACAAAGCGGGCCGCACCACGACAGCGC
>JBBPJQ010000823.1:0-16213 GCA_038088795.1 Boletus rex-veris
CTTGTATCCTCCTCTCGTCTTGACCATAGTCCCTAAATCTATAAAGGCATTAACTTGTCTTCCCTTATTGACATCCCTCTTGCCGTCCTCATCGACACATCAGACATACTCATTGCAAGTGCCATATCGCTGTGAGCTATAGCACAGATACTCGACAACAACCAACATATCATAGAAGGATATTTGGTCGTTTCAGTACCAACAATGGGGACATTCTCCTGGGGAGGGGGTAGTGGGAAAACATCTGACAACCTCTGAACATGCAGGGGCTGCCCGAGATCAGCAATGGTGTGATGGACAATACAACCTCTTGTGCAGTTGAGTTTGTAAAGATGAATGGCATCTATATTGACATCACGGAAGCCTCTTTTCTGTGTTATTTGGTTTTGAAGTTGGGTGAACAATATGTCCCTTGGAACAGTGATTGTGCTCAGGTGCCTGCTTGCAAGGACAGAGTAGTGAAGGGTCATCTCTGTGATCAGTAGCAAGCTCACCATCAAAAAAGCAAGGCATACAATGTTAAAAGTGTACCTGGGTGAATGATGAGGATGTGGACCGCATCATCACGAGGGAGTTTTGAAAAAATATCTGACAGTCTTTCATGCTGCAAAGGCGACCCAACATCCGAGATGGTGAGTTGGTGGACAGCGAAAGGGAAACTCTGTCTCAGGCAGTTGATTTTGTAAAGTTCGATGGCGTTAATGTCAGCATCACATAAGTCGCATGGTCCTTCTCACTTTATGATTGCTGTGAGGTCACCGACGAACTTCATTCTTGGAATGTGAACTGGGAACACTTTAGACCCCTTCTTGAATACTCCACATTGAAGGGTCAGTACTGGACCAAGCTCACCGTCAGACAGGCCGGTGTATGTGGCATCAGGTAAGCACATACCTGAATGGACGATAATGACAACGAGCGGCTTCTCCACACCAGCTGGGCAGAAAAACTTCAAGAGGATGGTATTTTTAAATAGCCTTGATTCTGCAGATGGTGCCCAATTGCGGAGACTTCATGTCAGGTCTGACCCATCAGGAACGACATAGAGTTCAAGATCAGTCACATTGATGATCTGGCCCCAGAAGCCACCCAGTGATCTCCAACTCAGAATCGCCCTTTGGAGAGTTTGGCCGTCTGCCACCTTTGATAGCTTAACACCAACAGAAAAACAATTGCCAAATTCGTCACCATAAATCCGACAGCAGATTTTGATCAATTTGGGTGGCATGCTGTGACAGGAAGGCTAGAAAAATGGCGGAGGGGGTGAAATGAACACTTGGGAGGTATGGATCCCAAGTCAAACACGCCATCAAAAGCGGCCAACGTGACGTGGTCCAGGAGTCATGTGACCATATCAGCACTTTGGTGAATGCTGGATTCCGAACAAACTGCATCAACGCAGATGGCGTGCCAGTGAGTGGGCACGAGATTGCAAGAAGTGCTGGTGAAGAATCGATGACTCATGTCAGCTTGAAGGGTAAGCCTTGAGCTTGAACTCGACTTTGACATTCAAGGGTACCAAGAAAGAAGCGCAATTGGCTATGGCATAATAGAAGCAATGATGATTTTAAATTGATATCAGAGTCACCATGCCAGCTGTGGACCCAAAATTGCATAAGTTTAACAGCGATCCGCATTTGTCACAAATGTTTACGAGTAGTAGGAAGGGCAATGGCAATTCACATTTACATAGTCGTTCTGAATTCTGTGCAGATTGCGTACATCGACAATCCGAGCTATCAAAACAACTCAGCAGATTCAATCCAGAGGAGTTCTGGCACTTGACAAGTGGTGCTGGTCTTTAATCCCAGAGAGGCCGCTCACTGAAGAAGTAGGATCTTCACACCAGGCTCCAGCAGCTCCTCAGTGTTGCTGATGCACCAGATATAGCCAGACTCTAGACCACTTGTGACGTAGCCTCGCTGAGAACAAATGGATGCCTATCCTCGTGTGTCCATGGAACACAACCAGTCTGTTCTGCCACACCTCCACCTCTGAGACATGGCCAAGAACTTCATGTACACACTTGTGAAAGTCGTCAGTTCTGATCTGCTGCGCATCCTGACTTGGATGGTCCTATTCAGTCTGGATCCATTGACTGGATGCTTTTCGAACCCCTCGCAAAAGCACTCGGGGTGATTTTGAGCAACTAAAGTGAGGGTAACCATTCGACAGTTTTGCTCTGTCTGCTAGATGTTGAATTAGCCTTGCATAGGCACTGCCATGAGCAAGGGTATAAGTGATGTCAGATTCAGATCAGGTTTTAAAAGTCGGAATGAAACCCCTCGTGCATCAAGAGTTGAGCCATTGAATGTGAGTCATGTGACACAACCACCACCTCACCGCCCTTCCTCCTCGACACTCAGTCCTCAGGAGATTCATATCCAAGTCGTTCATCCCGGATCCCTACAACCTTAGACTCACTCTCAAGGTAACCCATTCGGCCATATATCAAAGAAGGTGCCATCTTCATTGAGGCTGGGGAAGTCCTTTGCACAGGCACGATGGGAGTGCACTTTTCTTTATTTTCTTGGCGGTGAAGGACTGGCTGTAATCAATTTGGAGGGTGGTTCTATCACACCTGCGCTGTTTGAATCCATTTGTCCATTTGGGGTAAGCTAACCATATGTCAGACAGTACTAATCTAGATAAGGACAGCAAACCATTTCCTGGATATGGCAGAGTATGCGCACATCGAGCAACATCAATAACGAAGACTCAGAACTTCAGGAATGTATGTTTACTCCCTTTTCATTGCCCGTGACTGTTGGTTCACATTTCTGGCGGTCTCTTGAAGCATTGTGCATTGAATGGTGCAAGTTCCATGCTAGAGTGAACAGGTGGACTGAGGAAGTCTCGTTGCTTATCAAGGAGATGAGACGTGTGCTTGCGTTTTTTGCCTAAAAAGTGAAATTTTGGCAAGAACATTCATCCCAGTGGCATGGTGTGAGTGATGACCTTTGTAAAGGACTGAGTGCATATAGTGCTCATCAAGCCTCCCTTTACAACATGCTCAGAATTGCCTGCAAGGTGGATTGGCTTGGGCTGGATAGGGTGGAGGGCAAAATCCATCCAAATCGTTCAGAAGGGACACCACAAGATCTTGTATGTACCTGAATGCTGTATATAGCTATAACTACGATGGGATCACCACTTCTTTCCCCTCATATCACTGCCAACACTGGCAGTGGGTTCTGCATGGCTATTAGGAACAAAAATGCCAGTGATCATACTGCAGTGGGCCGGAGCGGGCAGGCACATACCAAAAGGGGAATGGACTTGAAGGGGTACCCACTAAAACACGTCCGAGAATGGATGTATTGTGTTGCATCAAGGGAGTTCTGTGTTGCATCAAGGGCCACAATGAGTGTTGCATAACACAAAAACCTGTAATGACAGATTGTGTTGCATCAAGTCTACAGCTACAGGTGGCTTGCCAAGATGATCAACGGCGCCATCATTGCAAACTCTCGATAAATCAAAATCTTTCAAGATCCTGTCTCTAACTGAGGCATCGGCATTCCGGCATCTGGCTTGAGTGGCGTCCAGATAGGGAAGGGCTGTGAGTCTGTACTAGGGGTGAGTACCCATGGGCGATTGAGGGGCCCACCCCCATCAGCAATGTATAGAAGCCCCTTGTGGTGATCAAATGAGGCAGGTATCAGCAAGTTTATAGACAGGTGGTGACAAACCAATGCCACCAGCATGTCAGCTTTCGTTGACCGGACCATTGAATATTCAGTGTGGGTAGACATTACAGGATATGTTGGAGAATCATGGAAAGGACATGCAGCTTTAGTACAACCTTCAAGATAGAATTTCTGGACGAGAATCTCAGAAGTTATATTGTGCAAGAAGGGTGCATTTACCGTGTTAAGACCCTCCCCATCCTCAACCGTTTCAAGTACATCTCTACAGAAGCAAACTTTCTGGTTAGCCTGGGTCTGATTGATCGTATGCACCAGACATACCCACTGCTGAATCCATCAAGAACCTTCCGAATGACTGTTAACTCTTGTTCTATGAGTAGGAGTTTTGCGACAACCATCTTGTATGGTGGCAAAGGACGCGCAGACCTCATCTTTTTTATGAACCCCTTCTTGCGCTCATCGCCATCCCTTCTGCAAAACTGGGGGATGCAGAGCAGCCTTGCTAAGTTGCACAAATTCTGGTGACCAATACCTGCTCCCTCAATGCAACAAATAAGTATGGCTGCTTGCTTACCTGGGGCGAGGTGAAAAGCGGGGTGGCAGTGAGGAGCAGGGGGAGTCTCGCTGACCTTGTGAGCTCCAGAGCAACATACCAGTTTGCACTGGTATTCTGGAACTCGTGGGCTTTATCGATGGTTACTGTAGCGAACTTCTGGTCCAGTACTGGAAGCTTGACATGCCTCCATTTGTCAGTTGCTTTGTTCACATTGTGGCCTCCCCGCTGTCAACGCACATCAAAGGCCCTCCCGAACATAGTCATAACCTGCAGAAAATTACTCATCATACAGCTTGTACTGGCATTGCGGCTTACCGAGTGGGGTACAAGGATGATTCGGTTAATAAATGGTGTCCTGGAGGTCTTCCAGTCGCCTTCCCACAATTGAATGAACTTTGATTTGGTAGTAGGAAAGACATAGATCTTGATTTGTCCAGGAGTGAAGAATGCTTGGAGCTCAGAGACCCACTGGCGGACAAGCGAGTTTCTGACAACGATAACATGGGCAAGATTTTCAATTGCGCCCTGCCCCGCAAAGCGCCAATTGTTCTCTATAAAGTCAGCATGGCTGTAAATGTCCGCAACAGGAATGTTCACCCATGATTGGGGCAAACTTGACCCTGGCATCAAATTGCCTGCCCCCAATGCTACGATCCGCTGCAGTCTCTTGCACATAGAATGGATCAATAATGAAGGCGACTGAAACAACCCTAAAGACTCACACTTAAGTGAAGCTTTGTGCTAGGTCGCTTGCACAGAGAAAAAGACAAAAGGAGAGAAGAATAGAGTCGCCTGTAGGGGAAACTCCAAGAGAACAAGACTAGTGTTCTCTGGCGCTGAATTGGGGTTTATATAGTAAGTACATGTGCACACAGACCGTGCTGTGCTACTGCTATATATAGTAAATACGCTGGACACTGGGTCACGTGATATACCTGTGTACATAGCCCGGCATGTGTGATGCGCATGTATGTGGCAGCATGAGGCTGCAGTGTGGGTCTAATGTGAATAGGAAGCATGGATGTGGGAGATTAGATACACATGTGTGATAGAAGCATTGAAGCGGATATGAAAGAAGTGCATGTGAATGCGTGAAAGGGATAGATAGGGGTTGAGAATGAAAGAAAATTTGATAAGTCTGTATACGCTTGAGTAGTGGTCGTAACACTTTCCCTGTCCTAAGATCAAACATTCTGGTTGATCAAAATTCTTCAAGGTCCTGGAATAACTCGTCATCAGATGAGTGCAGACTAGTGGCCGCAGTAACCGGACTGCCCGGCATCGATCCATCATTGCCCCAGGCATGGAAGGGTACTTCCTCATCAATTGGTAACAGATTGGAGTGCGGTTGGGCGTGTGGGAAATGGAAATGGAATTCCACATCGAAACGCTGACGGAGTGTCCGATTGTATGCTATCATCGGGCTGGGATCTAGGAAGCGGAGTTCAATCTGATAGGAGTCTGGATTGGTGGGGAGGGGAAGACCTGTTTCAGGTTTGACTGGCATTGGTTCCCACTGATCATTGTCCTGTCCCCATGCATCTGCATTGTTGGCGTAATTGGGGTCCCAGTAGTTGGGTCCGTCCCAGGGTGTGAGTGCGTTATTAGATGGGGGTGGATCCTGATCCGATGATGATGAGGAGGATGATGAGGGGATGGTGGAGGTGAGTGGTCCATGTGACTGTGAAGACTCTGTGTGGGGAATGTGCAGGTGTCTTGTCCAGTACCCTTCATCAAAAGGGGTTAAGCGGCGAGGGAGGAGACCTGGTAGAGGGGTGACATATCTCAAGCGGGTAGGAATGAAGAGAGATTGAAACAAAAGATAAAAAAGATGAAAAGAGGTACAATCATAATCAGAAAAGAGAATGGAGAGAATAGCGTTATAGGAGGGAGCAAGGGTATAGAGATAGTAGTAGAAATAGAGCTCAATGGCCCAGTTGATAAGGAGGAGGGAGAGCGACATTGTTATGGTTGTATGGGGAGTGTGAGTTGATGGGTGAAACAGGATGAATGTGCTGCCTTATATATGTGTGGTTCCCTGTCCTAAAGATCGACTTCCAGGCGATCAAAGGGGAGATGGCGTGGATTTATCGTGGTGAAGTTTTCACAATTCTTGAATAAGGAAGAAAACGCCTCAGGCGTCATAGATAAAGCATGTGGTGCAGAAGGATGACTTTTGTGAAAGTCCCGGATGACATCTTTAGCATGCGTGAGATTAGCTGCAGGCTCCCACGTCCGATCTGTATCATCATAGCCTTTCCAGTGGACGAGAAACTCGAGGCGACGGCATTTGTAGCGTGAGTCAACAATGTAGTCCACTTCATATTCATCATCCCAATCTTCGGTCACCAGAACCGGTCCAGGCCGAAAGGTGGATTGACCAGGCAATGTGTCCTTGTACGGCTTGATCCGTGACACATTAATAACAGGGTGGATCCTCATGGTAGAGGGCAGCCTGAGTTTTACAGCATTGGGACCCATGAGGTCCATTATCGTATAGGGGCTGAGCCATCGCTCGGTTAATTTACGTGATGCATGCATCAAGCGCAAGTTAGATGTGGACAGCCATACTTGATCTCTGACGGCGTAATCCGGGGAGTCAGATCTGTGGCGATCTGCGTTACGTTTCATGCGGTCCTGGGCCGCAGATAAATTACTTTTGACTTGTTCCAACGTGTCAGCCATGCGGTCGGTAAACTCGGTGGCAGCTGGTGCCTTAGAGTTGCATGATTCAATGCCCATGCAGGGCTCATATGACCATGTAACTGCGAAAGGGGACTTTCCCGTTGCAGTGGCTTTCTTGGAATTCATGGAGAACTGGGCGATGGGTAATCAAGCGGCCCATTGATCTTGCTTTTCTGATGTAAATAAGCGGAGGAACTGGATACCTCGCGATTCATGCATTCCGTCTGCCCGTCTGTCTGCGGGTGGAAAGATGTGGATAATTTAGGTTTAATACCAAGAGAGCGGCATATGTCAGCCATGACTGTGCTGGCGAACTGTGGTCCTCTGTCGGAAATAATAGTGGATGGAAGGCCGTGATGCTTCCAAACGTGATCTAGATACAATTTAGCCATATCGAGTGCCATGGTTTTCTTCGTGCAGGAGATCAGTTCAACTTCCTTCGAGAACCTGTCAACTACTATCAGAATAGAATCATAGCCTTGGGATAGGGGGAGATCTGTGGTGAAATCCACCTGTGTTCCCAGGGGTGATCAGGTATGGGAAGAGGCTGTAACAAACCAGCCGGTGCCTGATTAGTCCCTTTGAACCGTTGGCATCGATTGCATCTAGCGATATAACTTTTAACAAATGTAGCCAATCCTGGCCACCAATAGCTGCGCTGCAGCAAGTCTAATGTCTTGTCAGAGCCGGCGTGTCTGGCCATAGGGGTATTGTGGTGTAAGCGTACAACTTCCATGCATAAATCATCATCATCAGGCACATATAGCCTGTGGAGTGTGTCGTAAAGGAATCCATCATCCTCAGCACAAACTTTCCAATCTTTACATAAGGCGATGAGATCTTCTTCAGTGAAACGCATGATTGCATCAGAAATGCGGTTTTTAATGGTGTCCCCTTCATTGGAGAGCAGAATGTGGTGTGCTCTAATCTTCTCCGGGGAAATAACTAATACTCCTTTATTGTCGTCTTCTAGACTGATTGTGTGATCTTCTCGTCTAGAGAGAGCATCGGCTTTTCCCATAGAAGCTCCTGGCTTATGTAACCATTTAAAATTGAAGCACGATAAGTATTGCACCCAATGTGCTTGCCTCCTGTTGAGGTCCTGATGAGTCATGTAGAATTGCAAATTCGCATGATCATTCCAGATTTCAAATTCATGTCTTGTGCCTTCTAGATAGTGGCGCCATATCTCAAGTGAATGAATCACACTGAGCATTTCTTTATTGGCGATAGGGTAATTCCGTTCCTGCGGAGACATGGAGTGAGATGAGTAGGCCACAGGGTGCCATTTGTCATCTTTCTGAATAGATAGTACTGCTCCTGTTGCGTAATCAGAAGCATCACATTCTAAGCGGAATTGAGCGTCGTCATCAGGGAATGCGAGAACAGGGGCTGTGGTGAAGTGCTGCTTCAGCGTGTCAAACGCCTCCTGTTGTTCCTGCTTCCATTTGAAGGGGTTTTCCTTTTTTGTCAAATTATTAAGTGGTCTAGCCACCTTTGCGTAATCTTTGATAAACCTTCAGTAGAAGTTCGCTAGTCCCAGGAAGCTTCTAACTCCTCGGACAATTTTGGGTGTAGGCCATTCCAGAATGGCTTGAACCTTAATTTTGTCCATCTTTATTCCATCTTTTCCCATGATCATCCCAAGGAATTCTACTTCTGAGGCATGGAATGTGCATTTTTCTGGTTTTATGAATAAATCATTTTCCTCGAGGCGTCGGAGTACTTCCAGAACGATTTTGTTGTGTGTGGCATGATCGTCTGTTTTGATGAATATCATTAGGTCATCAATATATACGACGACACAGTCGTCCATATCTGCAAAGATCTCATTCATCATGGCTTGGAACATTCCAGGGGAGTTGCATAGCCCAAAGTACATGACGAGGGGTTCGAATGCTCCTCGGAAGCACATGAAAGCCGCCTTCCATTCATCACCATCTTTGATGCATACATTATTGTATCCCCATCTGAGATCCATCTTTGTGAATAAAGTAGCCCCTTTTAACTTATTGACCAATTGCGAGATTAGGGGTAATGGATAGTTGTTTTTGACCATGTATTCATTTAGATAATGGTAACCCTGTACCATACATTTTCATCCATCCTTCTTTGGTACAAAGAACACAGGTGATGTTTGTGGAGATTTAGAGGGTCTAATATATCCCTTTTTGAGCTGATCATCTATGAACTCGGAAACTTCCTGTTGTTCTGTGACAGACAGGGGAATGAGACGTCCTTTCTTTGGGGTGAACGTGTCTTTCATATCAATGGCATGATCCCATGGTTTCCGTATCAGCATGCGCTCTGATTCTCCTTTATGGAATACTTTTAAATACTTGTGGAACTCTTTTGGCACGAGTTCCTCTGCTGATTCTTTCTTAGGAGTAGGCTTATCTAAAGCCGCGCGTACTGCATAAGCGAGATATGCATTTTCCTCTTCTTCTTTGTCAGCATGTCGTAAGAATGATTCCTTATCCTGCAGGAAGGAGTATGAACGTGGGCATCGCGTCATCTCAACCATGCCTTTGGTCCAATCTATATTAGGGTTATGCTTCTTCAACCAGGAGAAGTCTAGGATCATCTGATTCTTGCCGAGATCTGTGATTTCAGCTGTGACACGTTCTCTGTGTCCTTGGTAATCAATAACAACTTCTGCGGAATGTGTGATATTTCCAGCGGAATTCTTTGTTCCGTCGACGTTAAATACAGGAATGGGGTTGTGAAGTGGTGTCAGGGGTAACTGATGTCTCTGAGCCCATGCACGATCTATGAATATGACATTTGCTCCACTATCGAGCAGAGCTTCTGTGGTGATGAAATTCTTGGTGCAAGAGGGAGCGACTCGAATGGTCATACAGATCTCCTTCTGCAGATTTGTGCTACGTATGCACACTTCTTCTGGAATTTGGATATCGGAGTTTGAAAGTGAATTAAGCACAGGTGTGAAGCCCCTGCCAAGCTCCACTAAGGGAGACCCACTTGGCATTAATGATGACTCATCGTCCGATTCTTCGGATTCTTCACCAGCCAGTGGCAAATACCTATTGTCGTCAGATAAATTAAACCTTACCTTTTTTGTATCCGCATGAACACCCAGTTCGTTCATGTGGCTTTCCCTTTTCCCTTCTTGGATTCTGTGTCCTTGAGGTTGAAGAAGTATGCCTTCATCTCGTCATAGGACATGCCGCGGACAACCTGGTCCGGGCCTGATGACTCATCCCATGAGGTGGTGCCTTCTTCTTCTTTGATTCCTCTGGTCTTGCAGCCTCCATGTCGACATTCCTTTTTGTGTCCTCCTCCGAGCCATTTACAGTCTGGACATGCCAGCTTTGGCTTGGGGCAGTCTTTGATGAAGTGACTTCCTCCGCAGTTGTAGCATTTCCTTGGAGTGTTAGACGTTGAGGGTCTACGCTCAAAGACGTCTATGTCCATGGCATTTGAATCTCTAGATCTTCGACTACTGCTGCCGCGTAAGAAGCTGATTAACTGCTTCCTTGTACCTATCTCTCGGATCTTAGCAAGATAAGCAAAGACTGTGGTGGGACGTGGTCCTTCCAATAGGATTTTGTTGATTATTGAGCGTTGGACATTGTGCTCAATGAGCTCTACTAGGTGGGTTGGGTCCATGCCCGCTTGTGGTTTGTATCATTGGAAGTCGATGATCCAATCATCTATGGGCATCGATTCCGTCTGCTTTAGGGCGCATAGTTTCTGTCTAGCCCATTCTTGTTGGTTAACGGAGCGGAAGAGGGCTTCGATCTCTTCTTCTAACTCTGTCCACGTGTAGGTACTGTTGGTTAATAGGCGATCTATTCTTGTGCGGGCAAAACCGCCTGCCTTTTGTCCTTCAAGGCACGATAGTACAGCTACCACTGCCTTGTGTGAACCTGCTGGAAAGACGGTGGGATTCTCGGCAATCCATGCCTTCATCTTAGTCCACCATTCTTTGAACTTTCCTTTAGACCCATTGTAATTTCCAGGATCCTGGAACACTTTGCTCATTTTGGGCATTGCACTGCCCTGTGCTGCGGGAACTGCCACGAGCTGAGTTCTGAGCGCGTTGATTTCATTTAGACATGTGTTTATGTGTGTGATGTGACCGTTTTGTTTATGTGTGTGATGTGACCGTTTTGTTCATGTGAGAAGTAATCGAACATTGCAAGGAGATCTTGCATTACTTGTGGGTCAAGTCCTTCATTGAGGAGATTCGTTTCGAACACTGTGCGATCAAAAGACATGATATTGTATTACTTTAGATGGGGAGAGGGGGGTTTGGTACTTGTAGACGGCATATTCTAGGTGCCGCTGTATGTGGTGCTAAGGTGGGGGTCCTTTTGACCTTGTAGCACCTGTCCTTTGCTCTAAGACGAGGGGTTTCTTGGATTTCATCTTCAAACTGCCAAAGGATCCTCTCCTTATCGTCTCTCCACTTGGTGGCTGCTGGCCAAACCTTTCTCTGTTGTGGTTGGCAGGATCTCTCGTACGGAGTGGGTTCTCTTTCCCTAATCCGTTCCCTTCTTACTCTGTCTACTAGCCTGTCGACGAGCCACTCGACAACTCTCTCCAGCATGAATAAGGGCACTAGTGCCGCTGGGATCTGCTGGGGTGCTGGGGGGTCGTACTTGTTTGGGTCATAGCTTCCGCTGTTGACCGAGGGGGCGAGGAGAGCGACTGGCGCTTCTTGTAGACTCTCATAGTCTGAAAGGACGAGAGATGGAGGGGTGGGGCTGCCTGGCTGCTGTGCCAGTCCTAGCTCCGCTGCTTCTGCTTCTGGTATTGGAGGGTAAACTAAATTTAACGACCTGTTGGCCGACCTGAACCACTCCCAGACCTCTGATATGTGCTCGTTGGGTACGAGCACTGATCCTTCTACTGATGCGACGTAAGTAGGGGAGGCAGACACTGAAAAGATATCTTGAGCCCCGTAAAGTGTGTTGTATCCTCTTGAACGTACTGGAGGATTTGATTCAAACGTGAGAGTATGGTGAGCGGTAGGAAATGTCTTGGGTGCTTCAGTGATCTGTTCGACAGTCGTTCGCAAGCAAGGTAGTGATGAAAATGTAGTCTTGTTCTAGTGAAACAACCCTAAAGACTCACACTTAAGTGAAGCTTTGTGCTAGGTCGCTTGCACAGAGAAAAAGACAAGAGGAGAGAAGAATAGAGTCGCCTGTAGGGGAAACTCCAAGAGAACAAGACTAGTGTTCTCTGGTGCTGAATTGGGGTTTATATAGTAAGTACATGTACGCACAGACCATGCTGTGCTACTGCTATATATAGTAAATATGCTGGACACTGGGTCACGTGATATACCTGTGTACATAGCCCAGTATGTGTGATGCGCATGTATGTGGCAGCATGAGGCTGTGGTGCGGGTCTAATGTGAATAGGAAGCATGGATGTGGGAGATTAGATACGCATGTGTGATAGAAGCGTTGAAGCGGATATGAAAGAAGTACATGTAAATGTGTGAAAGGGATAGATAGGGGTTGAGAATGAAAGAAAATTTGATAAGTCTGTATACGCTTGAGTAGCGGTCGTAACAGCAACCACACCCATCATGAGTGCAGTCTTGCCAACTCTGACTGCATCAGCGATGAGAATCCCTGGTAGCCCAGTTTCGACCAATTCAGCAGTGAATGCTTTGTCAATGACCGAGGCGACTCCAACAAGTTGGTGCCAGAGAAGACGTAACAGTTTCATATTGGGGTTCCCAGAGACGAAATGTTTAATGTGATCAGCATCCCATGCACATAGGCCTGAAACAGATCAAAACTTGGCAAACAAAGCAGGACTTTCAGCAGGAAATTTCAAGAGTGCCGACAATGCTTCTTCAGAGTGCTGGGCGAACTTCGCAACCCCTAAATCTGCGAGATCCCACCATGCCTCCTGCACCCCACCTTGGAGTTGAGAACACTTTGCAAGTGTCCATCCCCGGCAGCTTGAAGGCCAAAAAGTTGCATGTACGTGGCCCAAATTTCCTCGATGTCACCAACTCCAGCCGCCGTAATGTGCTTCACATGTGCCAGCCACTGCTTTCCATGAAGTTCTGTATATTTATATAGATTTAGGGTTTGAAATGTCAAAAATGGTACCCACTAGAGTCCAATTCAGTTAAAGCATCTTCAGAAATGAGGCGCTTGTTGGGTGGTAAATTCCTTGATGCCTTGATCACAGTCTGCAATATGGCCTCGAGCCCCCCCATCATCTCTCCTATTCCATCCTTTGATTCTTCCTCCTTCAGAAACCAATAAATCGCCTCTTTGTCAAAGCCCTGATTGTGGCCCGAATTTCTGACACAGTCGGTTCTTCCTTCTTCTCAATGTCTAGTAAACGTCAATACCACCAGCTTGTGTATAACGCAACAACTCACTAGCAAAGGCGCTTTGAGCCACAAGCCTTTTGCTGGGAAGGGTCTTCACTGCCCATAAATACCTCTTCCATTGGCACTCCCACTCATGGTGGATCAGGGCGATTACAGCCTCTTTGAAGTCCCTGACAACCCACGCATTTGCAAGACAGTTGTCACCAAAGACTGCACACACAATAGTGTCAATTGCGCCATCTGCATCAGACCACGGGGGGAAGTCATCCAGCTTATGCTTATGACTCCAAATGAGAGTGTGTGGAGATAGTTCCTCAGGCTCGTCCTCAAGTGCTTTTTGAACACGGAGATATATTTCTGGGTTGAACCTGTGAGTAGAATGCCATTTAAGAAGCGCAGCCAAGCCAGCTGAATGCTGTCCGCTTTCGATGATTGCCTGCTTAGCCCTGCCACCCCGGGCATTTTAAAGTGATGAGATCATGACATTAACAGATTCCTGCTCGGTATCAGAGAGCATGGTGTTTGGCTCCTCGAATAACCTTGCCGTAAGATGCCAAAATTCTGATTGGGATTCATCAGCAAATATGTCCTCAGGACGGTCCAGAAGAGCAATGAGAATTAAGAGCCTGGATGGTAGTAGAACCCAGTGCGAGGTTTTCATGAAAACCCAACTTGTGTAAGCTGGAAGTTCAAGTGGAGCCTCAAGTCTTCCTAGTACTACTGTAGATCTTGAGACAATCTATCATCGATAACGATGCCCACAAATGCTTGACATTGACGAGGAAAGCACCACATCCCATGATGATTCCGGCTTCCAGGATGACAACGACGACAATACTTCTCAGTTCTTAAACCTTCTAGTCCTTCAAAATCAGCAAATGAGCACGATCCTCATGAAATCAATCCTCCTCGTCGCTGACATGGTTGCCGCAACTAGCCTTAAAGCACAGCCCATTCCTTACCACACCCCCATATTGACTGGCTGGATGTGGGTACTAGAACTTCTCGCTGGCCATCCCGATCGTATTCGCAATGAGCTTGGCATCCGAAAGGATGTCTTCCACCAGCTCATTCGTGAGCTATCATCTCAAGGGTACACTGACTCCAGACATGTCACGCTGGAGGAGCAACTCAGTATTTTCCTATATACCTGTGTAACCGGCCTCTCGTGCAGGCATGTTGGGGAGCGCTTTCAGCGTTCAAATGACATGATATCAAAGTAAGCACTTTCTGTTTCTCATCTTGCTCAAAGAGTACTAACCATTACTCATAGATATTTCCGCAAGATGCTAGACGCTTTCTCATCACCTGGAATATACAACAAATATGTCAAATTACCCCGCGCGGATGACCCGACACCGTCTCGCATCGCAGATGATCCTACGGTATACCCCTTCTTCAAAGATGCAATCGGCACAATCGATGGGACCCACATTGCATGTACCCCTTCAGCGGCAGAAAGGGAAGCCACCCGCAACCGCAAAGGATTTCATTCACAGAATTGCCTCTTTTGCTGCAATTTCGACCTCAAATTCATGTACATCCTCAGCGGGTGGGAAGGGTCCACCCCAGACACTTCCATTTACCATGATGCTTGCACAACAAACTTCACAATACCTACTGGAAAGTACTATCTTGCTGATGCCAGTTATCCGATCTGTCCTCAACTACTTGTCCCATACCGCGGTCTCCGATACCATTTACCCGAATGGGACTGTGCACAAATGAGGTATGCGGAATTCTTGGCCGCAGCATTTCACCATTCATCATCTCTACAGGCCTGCAAATGCTCACGAGTATTTTAATCTACGTCATGCCCAACTCTGCAACGTTGTTGAGCGTATTATTGGTGTACTCAAGCGGCGGTTTCGAATACTTGTAATACCCCCTGAATTTAGCATGGATATTCAGGCCCACATCCCCCCTGCTCTCTGTTGCATCCACAACATCATCTGGAAACACGATCCCGACGATTTGAGAGACCGTGAAGCAGAACAAGGTGCAGCGGAGGAGGGATCGACAGGGATTCCGGTTGATGAAACAGCAGATTATGGTGACACAGCGAGTGGTTTCATTACACAGCAAGAATGCAACGAGATGGCGGGTAAGCGGGAAGAGATCACCGAATGTCTTTGGGAGGACCACAATCAATACATTCACCATAGGACGAGCAGACAGTAGTGTACATGATGATAAATACTACAGTGCATGCCGCAGAACAGCTAGGTTGTATTTGTACTAGCCTCAGCAAGCCGCTTTTTCAACCACTGCTGCCGAAGCTCATCCGTGCTTGCTTGCGATGTCGCAAGCAAAAGGTACATCTCAACGTAATCATTGTTCTTCCCCAAAACGTCAAGCATAACAATCATCTCGTCGGTCGAAAGGAAGTCCTGCTTGTGGTCCAGTAGCAGCGATCTTGCTCTGTTCTTTTTTTCTCCCATGGCTTCTGGTTGAGACAATGGGTTTGAGGTACTAGCTACTCTTGGTGGATTTGAATGAATCATGTGTTCCATGAATTGAGCGTTGGTATGAAAAGACGACTGCAGCGTGCTGATGTCTTCCCAAAGAGAGGTGATATCTCGAGATGTGGTGGAAGTGTGCTGCCGTTTCCGACTGGAAGACACTCTAGATATACCACTCATGACAGATCCCGAAGCTGGTCCTGTCATGGATATGTCATCGTTGTTGGCCTTGCATTTCTTTGACGCTACATGAGCAGAGACACTTGATGATGGCCAGACTGAGCTCACAGTAGAGTTAACACATGAAGAAGGGATGGAAGGTGGCTGAAAAGCCGAGGACAGCGGGGAAGATGCATATGAAGTTATATTAGATTCCCTCCATGTAGCGGTTGATGCCATAGAGTCATTCGGCCCCAATTTGAGCGCATTCATTTCGGCTTCGGGATATTGTAGAGTGATGGGGTGTGAGACGGTGCTCGCACTTTGATGAGTGGCAAGCGACGGGGATGAAACGGACAGCTGCGAAGTGCTTGGG
>JBBPJQ010000824.1:0-16207 GCA_038088795.1 Boletus rex-veris
GGAACCAACCGAAGGGCTCTAAGAAGAAGCCTGGACTCCGCTGGCAAGATGTGCTCAGTGTAGTCGAGTTCAAGCGCTCCGGAAAAACAATGGAGGGTCCTCGCTCGGAGTACGCTGTCTCACCTACAATAATAACTGCACATTTCGGCCCTAACTTTCAACACGGAACAAGGAAACGATATCTCCCAGACACTAAACATAATTTTAGGTAATCTGGTAATCTGGGCTATCAGGGATCACAGTCATGACTCGTGTTTCTCCAGCATCATGCAAGTACACGAAGGCAACCTCCAGATGACTTCTATCCCAAATCACTCCGCTTCCGGAAGCAATCTCAAAGAACATGTCGTTTCCGGCGTCATCAGACGTACAGGTGATGCTGATGGAGATCTTGGCCTGTCTCGTGTTCACGATTTTGATTGTACCCATCGTCCTATAGCTCTTGTAATCAAAACCTGGCACTTTGCGACCACAATGTCATACCTGACTCCGAGCTAGCTTTGCGTTTAGGGTAGTGAGACGTAGATGAAATACGATTGAAGACTGAGGCTAAAGACGCGACGCATGAGCATCCGGAGCATTCGTTGACGTGGGTATGGCAAGGTGAGGATATTCGAGTCGGGACTCACCAAGGGCAACGCGACGGTTTCCTGAAGTCTGGAAGGTAAAGCCGTGGCCTTTTTATCCCTTCCGTCGGCCACGGGTAAACGATGCCAACTGACTTTTGATGACACGGACGGTGTCAAGGGGCGATGTTTGTTTCATCGTCCTTGCCTACCAAAAAGGCACGAGGAAAGAATCGTCAACCCCCGCACCCCGCTGGACATGCCATGTGGACATTTAGATGTGGTGGATACCTAGGATGCATGAGTGTGAGTAGCATCAGATGACCAGGACGAAGAACGTACCTAGCGTGCAACATGACGCCAATCTGGGGCACGTGTCCTTGCTGAAGCGCTGACCTGCAACAGTGGAGCGACGTTGGAAATTGAATTATTCATTCTTTGCGCGCATCCTCTACGAGAAGAGGTCATTGTTGCTGTGGGTATCACCGCAGATCGAATGTTAAGCAGTTACATAAATCGCACATCGAAGTGTGCTTAGCGTTGGGTTGGACCACATAAATGCAACTGAAGTGCAGCGCACATGACGAGCGTTGTAAAGAGAGCGATGCCAGTGAATGTCACGAGGACGTCTCAGTTTGGATTGGAACGACACTGAGCAAATGTGCATTGTTGCCCACATGACTGCGTCCAAGTCACTAGTGACCGAGATCCTGCCATGCTGTCAACTTCTTGTCAAGTCCTATGCAGCAAGTGTCAACAGCAGCGCACTGAGTCTCGTGCTCACGCCGCGATCTCGAGTCCGTAGTGCTGGGACTTTGGCTCGTGTGCCAAGACCATCTCCTCGAACAAGATCAGTTTCGCCTAGTTACCAGTGCATTGCTGTCGCCGCACCTCGGGGGTGATGAAGGCTTCGTCCCGACCAAACGAGAACCACTGTTCGCGTCCGCATCCGAATAATCACATATTCAATCGCTTCCCTCCTCCCTCGGACTAGGACCACAACGCGACCAGTGACTCTATCCAGCCAGTTGTATCCGCCTCAATTGCACTCAACGTAACCCGAGATGCTCGGCGTGTTTTATATGGAAATTGAACTACTGTACCACTTTGTACGACTTTCGATCTCTGGCTGACACCATGTGAACTTGAAAGACATTCGATCTGCGGTGATACTCACAGCAACAATGACCTCTTCTCGGCACCCTAGAGGATGCGCGCAAAGAATGAATAACACGATTCCCAACGTCGCTCCACTGTTGCAGGTCAGCGAGGACACGTGCCCCAGATTGGCGTCATGTAGCATGCTAGGTACGTTCTTCGTTCTGGTCATCTGATGCTACTCACACTCAGGTATCCACCACATCTAAATAATGTCCGCATGGCATGTCCAGCGGGGTGCGCTCGTGCCTTTTTGGTAGGCAAGGACGATGAAACAAACATCGCCCCTTGACACCGTCTGTGTCATTGACAGTCAGTTGGCATCGTTTACCCGTGGCCGACGGAAGGGATAAAAAGGCCACGGCTTTACCAGACTTCAGGAAACCGTCGCGTTGCCCTTGGTGAGTCCCGACTCGAACATCCTCCCCTTGCCATACCCGCGTCAATGAGTGCTCCGGATGCTCATGCGTCGCGTCTTTATCCTCAGTCATCAATCGTAGTTCGTCTACATCTCACTACCCTAAACGCAAAGCCAGCTCGGAGTCAGGTATGACATTGTGGTCGCAAAGAGTGCCAGGTTTTAATTACAAGAGCTATAGGACGATGGGTTCAATCAAAATCTTGAACACGAGACAGGCCAAAATCTCCATCAGCGTCACCACGCGTGGCGAAGGCGGCGGACACGACAATTTCTTCGATGTCACACCTGGACAAGAGAGGATTTGGGACAGGACGTACATGCAGGTTGCCTACGTGTACACATACGACTCCAAAGACATGCTAGTGCTCACTGTCGATCCTAATTTGGACGCAACATCATACTACTCTATCTTCTAAAGCCATAATCAGCGTCCGGGAGATATTGTATGGATTTCCTTGTTTCGTGTCGGAAATTGGCACTGAAATGTGTGTTTGCCAGGTATGTGGGCTTACGCGCAACTGCTTGGTTGGGAAGGAGACATTGCGAGTAGCCTGGCAGTGGGTGTGGCGAATCGGAGCCCTGGAAGTTGACAATGTTAAGCTGTTGAAGGGGGTCAAGCCGGCACGCCCAAAGATCACACAAGTTGCTAAAATAGAAGATCTCTAAGCCCCAAAATACAAATTATAAGTGGTGCTCTGTATCGTCCAGCACGGCAAAGATTTGGCATTTAATCTAACAGTATGTACATGCTGCAGTCCTTTCACTGTTTACGCCCGTCATGTAGTGTAGTACGTGCCGAACTGCTACTGTCCGGAAAGAGAAGGATGGGGTGCGACGAGAGGCTTAAAGATGGCAGGAATGCTCGTGAAATAATAGAGGGGGAATAAATACGATAGCGTGTGCGAACTGGACTCGATGGGAGGTAAATATAGTTGCTGAAAGAATGACATGGGTTTTTTTCTGTCATCGTGGGCGAGAGCCGGGGCCGTTCGAAACAGAACAGCAGCGTGTGGGATGAAGCGTCATGGATTGAGGCGCAACAGGGGTATAGGCACGCGTGGTAAGAGAACAGCAGAAGGGGTAGATGGTTGCGGTGCAAGGTATAGGTCACGTTGCAGCGCCTTGAGTTCGAGCATGTCCCTGGTACCTTCGCTGAGATCGTCAAGCGGCAAAAGATGAGTGACAACCCACCCGTAAGTCAACTTCTCCGCCACGGGAACGGGACTACGATCCCAATCGTCAGCTTCGTATACTTCCTCGGTACCATCGGCACAGAAGGCAACATGTTTCTTCGTCGTGTCAGTACGTAGATCTAGGAGTGAAAACGATACCACCCACCGACTATGAAAAAATAGTCGTTTGAATTAACGTTCAATGAGATAACCACACTCACTTTCTGTGAACGAAAGCGTCAGTATGTACTTGGTAAAAGACTTCAGAGAACGCACAATTGCATCGACACGGAAATTGCGTATGCATGCCCGAGCGTCATCGTCGATTTCGGGTACCTTGTTCATCGTTTTCTTCCCGTTCTTCTTTTCTAGCAGGATTTGGAACCGCCCACCGCATTCCCGACTAGTTCGGTTGAGGAATCAGTTTCACCACCAGACGACAGCCAAGTGCTTACCAGTCAAGGGAACCATCAGTGAGCCAACCACACCAATCGGCGAGATTTCGATAATCAACCCTGTTCGAAGCACCACACAACTGACAGCTGTATAGCTTGCACGAATACTGTTTCTGTTGAAACACGACTCGCATGATCAGCTTCGTCCCTGCGTCGATACACGGCCATCGGGAGGCCTCGCCAGTCACTTGAACGACCTGTGCACCCTTGTCGATGGATAAATCATATAGGCCAGCATCAAGGTATCGCCTCTGAACTTGCGCGTCGCGGGCCTTGCACCTCAGCACCACTTTTAGCATCGCTTGGAGTTGCTACGTGGACACATGCCGTCAGCAAAATGCGCGCACACACACACACACACGAGCCTCACCTCGAACGAGGTGCAGCATTGCACCAGTATTGGGTGTTCCCGGCCTGTGGCGTCGACGAGCGTCACAAAGCGCAGGACTTGCATGGCTGTCGGACTGGTCGCAAGCGTCCGTCCTCCTATGCTTGCGACGTGCAGTTGAACCAGCCCGTCGAGCTTGTTCATGAACTGTCTGCCAGCGGTCACTGGGCGCCTTTCTCGTTTACGCTGCCAAAAAAAAGGAAAAGGAGACACAAATCAGCGGGGAACTGACTACAATTTTCGAGTCATGGACAACGAACGGGGCAATGTCTGAAAGATCGGCGTGTGGTTGCCACCTCACTGTGCCCGTGACCTGTGGTGGTAGAAGTTCCGAGGGCGAACGCATGACGCTCGGAATTTGAACTTGAGCCTAAATCTTGTCTTGAATCTGATTTACGGATCTGAGCGCGTTCGCGGACGGCGATGACCTTGGACAGGGGAGTCGCTAGGTATTGAAGATATTCCATGAGGAGGATTCGGAACGAGTCGGAGGTAGGTGGTATTAGGAGAGCCGTGTGATCAGGCTCGGATGCAAATAAACGGAGAGGATGGAAGCAAGTACTGGTAATGCGAGTAGCATGAGGTACAGGAAAAGAACAGCTGCGTTAGTTTCGCTGTGGATGCATTGGTCGTGAAAAAATGGAGCGACCCAGAGAAGGCACCAGGGCGTGTGAAGCCAACCTGAGTAGCACTGGTAACCAAAGTCGGCCGATACACAGTGCTCCGAAGAAGCCGACAGGTATAAAATCCACGAGCACGGTTTGAATTCACCTGTAGAGATATCCCGAACGGTATATAGTGTCCAGGTCCGAGAGGAAACACACAAAAGGAACATACAAAGCACAAGCGAGTTGAAAAGCAGACAACAGCGAGAAGAACACTATAACACATGACGAATGGTATGCAAGTTAACGAATGATTAAACACGTCCCGCCCGGGACAAAATGCCCTTGGAGATTATTTGTTGGTGACACGTGAGGTAGTTGGTAGAGGTTGCCATTGTCGCTGGCTCGCGTCGAAAGGAGTGTGGTTGGCAGGAGTGCGATTGTTGTAGATGATGTGGTCCATAGTTTGTGGGAATGACGAGGCGCTTATAAGATTGGACAGATATGAAGAGGAATCAATGCGAGATGGCGTTAGGCTGTGACATCCCGGAGAAAGGAATCAGCGTTGTCAGAAACGAGAGGGTACAAGGGACATACACCGCGAAAAAAAAAAAAGTCAAACGTCCAGGTCTAGATCTAGTGTCACGGGACTGTACTGTTGCCTTGAACGGCATAGTGCCATACAGGATAGAATATAAAGAGGCACAACAAGGCTGAGATGACGAACACCAGTACACCGACATTTACAAAACCCCGGATCGGGATTCCAGACGTCTCGAGCGGGGTATTATCAGATGGGTCATGCAAGGCGTCGTCGTCTTCCGGAGTGTTTATGAAAATGGTCGGATCAAACGGGTAGGGAACAAGCTTGGGTGGGGTATAAACACCGGAAGGGTATTTTGAGTCATAGGACACCGTGAATATGGAATCACCCGAGTTGGAGAGGACCGATTTACGGTTCATGCTCGGAGGGACACGCTGCTCGTCCTCGCCAGCGAGGCGGTATAGGATCATGGAGGCACGATTCGAGGTGAGGGAAGAAGGCTGGGAAGTGAGAGCTTGCGATTCTTCCGAGGCGATGCGGTTGAAGACCATATTTTGTCTCGATTGGGCACGAGAGCCCATGAACGACGAGGAGGGCCCAGAAGGTGAATGAGGGACTGCGTTGGGGTTAAGCGGGGAGGAGACGAAATTTGGGCTGACTGTGTGAGACCGTTGCCCGTCTGGCAGTAAAGGGACATCAAGGCTGGTGGAGCTGGGTGTCCTTGGCGAATGCGTATGACGAGTGTCAGGGTCACTATCTGTGCGCTCCAAGGGGTATGGAGCGCGTGGGGATTCAGAAGCGGGAGGGTGTTGATGTGTCTCTGGGCTCGACAGGGTTGCCATCCTCAGAACTGTGTTGGTGGTGCACGTCCTGGGGAAAGATAGGATGAGAGCGCTCAAGCTGAGCCGGCCCGCCGACTCTTGTGATCGCAGGGATGTAAATGGCACTTGTTTCTGTGTGGGGCTGGCAAGTTTCGTTGGACGGCTTCGGTTCTCCGACCCTTGATTATGTAATGACAGATCTCAACCCACACTCGTGTCGATGTCGCTTGTCTGCAGTGGGTCACGATGGGCTTGTCGACGTCATCAACGGTGCGTTTTTTGAACGAGTCGAATTGGAGTTAAGGCGGGGTAAGTGTGACGGAAGAGGCTGCACAATACCGCCCTTGGACATCGTGATCAATGAATCAGGCGCCCGCTATGAATAGTCCGTCCCTGTCCGCTGGCACGTCCATGTCAATGCAACATTCAATATTCACAACCAAGCTTGGCCACATGCGGCCCACAAGAGAAGGAAGGTGTTGCGGAGACATTGGTTCGCAATTTGGTATGTAGTATACTGGGCAATCTCTTGAAATATAATATTATTTCCTCAGAGTCGGCATTTTTTTAGGGCAGATACGAACGGATACATGCAATTAGGCGATAGAACGTACCGACCAAGATACTGATTCCTGATTCCCGGACAATCGTGTCCTGTCTCTGAATGGGCATCGAATCTACTCTCCAAGTTCCGTCTGTCTTGGGGAGACTAATTGAGTCTCAACAAGTAATCATATCAGAATCTTCGTCAGAACTGGTGCAGTCGTCGCATCTTCATTCAATCAAGTTTGGGCACATTCACCACTCCGCAGGCCGAGGAGAGGCCCTTTTTCGAAAGTTCCATGTAGGCAACACTCGCCATTCCGTCAAGTCCGAGTTCCGACCATTTCGAACGATCCAAACTACTCAGGATAACCAATCATCTGATGAGATGACACAACTGGACATTGATATTGCATAGCTTTGCAGTACTTCACGAATTCTGATCCGTGTCTGAATCTACCTTCCAAATCTCGTCCCGAAGTGTTCCGCCAACATACCATGATACCGTGCACTCGTGATTATAAAGTATTCAGCATGCAAATCGAGCAGTATGTTACCCCACAAGCTTTCTTTCTATCCAGTGCCGACTATGGCCTCTTCTACAGAGCACCCGCTCTCTTCCAGCTTCTTCCAGCTTATAAAGGTTGGCCAGGTGACACTTCAGCACCGTGTCGTTCTTGCCCCTTTGACCCGTTTCCGAGCATATGCCTCCCATGTCCCCGGGCCTCAGAAAGCATCCTACTATTCTCATCACAGTTCCACGTCAGGGACTCTGCTCATTTCGGAAGCCACTCTAATCTCCCATGAGGCAGGGGGACTTGGCTATGTCCCAGGTATCTACACTGATGCACAAATGGAGGGCTAGAGAGAGGTACGCGCGATTTTCTTCTGTCGCCGATTCGCCCCGAACCTGCCTGTCTTACCGAATGCGTGTCATCCCCTCAGGTCACGGACGCTGTCCATGCCAAGGGCTCATACATCTTCCTCTAGCTATGGGCGCTGGGTCGCGGTGCCGATGTGAAGGTCCTCGAGAGACAAGATCCACCTTCACCATACGTTTCCGCATCGCCCATTGCGTTGACCGGCCACGAGAAGGCCCCTCGTCCGTTAACCGAGACCGAGATCTATATTATACTCCCGCGTACGCAGAAGCAGCCAGCAACGCCGCACATGAGGCTGGGGTAGAGATACACAGCGCACACGGGTACCTCTTGGATCAGTTCCTTCAACAGTGTCCAACAAACGCACGGACAGATGGGGCGGGGACGAAGAAGGCCGCACGAGATCTACGAGGGAAGTTGTCAATGCCGTTGTGAATGCTGTCGGCAAGGACCGGGTCGGTATTCGCATCTGTCCTTGGAGCAGGTTCCTGTGTGACGTCTTTTTAAGTGGATTTTTAGACATGAAGATGCCAGACCCTCGACCAACCTTTGCATACCTCGTTACCCTCCGTGACAAGCACCCGAAGATGGCGTATCTCCATGTTGCAGAGCCTCGCGTGTCAGCAAGCACAGACATAACCCCCATCCAGATGAGAACAATGATTTTTTGCGACAGATATGGAATGGTGGTGAAGGTGGTGAGGAGAGGATATTCATATCCGCCGGTGGATATACCCGCGAGACAGCACTGCGCACCGCGGAGGACAAGGGCGGGCTGACCACGTTTGGGCGGCTGTATATATCAACCGTGAGAGTTCTTTCTCTTCTGAATTCTAGTGCTTGGTTTTCATTCGTCGACTTGATATTAAATAGCCTGATCTCCCTGTACGGTTACAGAACGATATACCCCTGACGCCTCCAGACCGGTCAACATTTTACCAGCCAGGAAACCTGACACCCCGCGGATACAGCGATTGGCCTTTTGCGGACGGAAATGTCCGAGAAATCGATGGAGACTCCGAAGTCCTGCCCCCTTGAACAAAGTGATGCACCGACCACATCATTGAACGTATTACTATGATGATAATGATGATGATGTGGAATCAAGGTGTACATTCGGACAATTGTTTCTTACCAGCATGGCGAGTGGCTTTCCTATTGCACTGCATGTTCTCTTTAATGGCGACATCAATCCCGTCAGTATTTCAGTGTTCATTAGGGCTTCATGTCAAGCTGCAACCTACTTCGACTCGAATACAAGTCCAAGGTCAGAGTCTGGTGTTAGTCACCCCTCGTCCAAGTGACGCTTCGAACGTCAGCAGGCACGAAATGACGATGCCCCAGGGAGAGTCAAGGACGCCGACCAATAGCGTCGTTGGCCAGTCCACATACTTCATTCCAACGGTCTACGTAGTCTCGCTCATTTGGTGGCTCTATGAGGGGCCGGCAAGAGGCTCGGCGGTGGCAGCGACTGAGGCGATTCGGATCGCCTCAAAGACGTGTCGTGTGTCGGGCACCATGTCATTGAGCAACCCGCATGCCTGCAAAAAAGTCGTGCAAGTCATCCCACCGCGCGTGCTCCAACCCAAATCCAAACCGAGGAGACAATCCAACTGAGGCCATGCCAAGATCAAAGAAAGTAGTTCGCTGTGTCCACAGCCCATCCTGAACCGAGTCCTATGTTATGAAGTTTGCTGAATGACACGCATGGCCGCAACTTGAACTCCTCGATCATATGACCGACATTGGTTGTCTGGACACTGGCAAGGAAGGAGGTGAGATCCTGCCTAGAAGGACAATTGTTGATGGAAGCAACAACACACGTGACATAGTCGGGTCCGGGGGAAGAACCTCGAAATCGGGTCCGAGAATGTAGGATACAACGTCAACTCGTGCAAGTTGAAGAAGAGCGGGGTGTACGGGCTGGAGCAATCCGATCTGGCAATGTGGCGTCCATCGTGAAGGTGAGTTGCCAAGCTAACGCAGGCATGCGAGACAGCTGAACAAGAACGCCCACAAAGTTCGAGATTTCGCCAGCGGCAGATATAAAGGGGGTCAATCTTGCTGGCAACTCGTACACGAATGCTGAGTAAGCCTGCGTATTGCATTGCGAATACTTATACAAAACAAACCATGCATTTTGTTGCACCTAGTAGTACCCCATGGGCCCCATTCCGGCTTCCAGGCTTGTTGTCGATCTCTAAGAGTCCACATCATTTACAGAATTCTGTCAAGTCGTTACCCACGTTCTCAGGAACCCCAGAGTGGCATCGTGTTGAGAGGGTTCTGAACGATTTCCGGTCGAGTCTGGTCTGTCCGTTCCTGGGGTCGCATATAAATGCCATGTGTGACTTCGGAGGCTATCCCGCTCCGAGTCCGAGTACTGCGTGAGTGTCCGGCTAAATGAATACTACATGGTGAAACACTGATGCAAGAAAAATGAAAGCTATAAAAAGACTAGACAAGGTGTGGCGAACACTTGAAAGCATCTTACCGTGTTTTCTGGGATACTTACATAATGATATGCTTCCGCCGGGAGACATCGCGCTGGAGGTGATAGGTCGTGAGTACAACTCTTTCCATCAAGCGCCGGTTCTTTGAATGCGCGACATGTTCAAGCTGGAGGTGCCAGGTCGGGAAGTAATGACCAAGAGTAAGGATCTGCTGTATCTCAAGCTCAAGTGCGGCCGGCATGCATTCTCTGGCATGAGTTGAGCGGACCGGACGACACCATTTGTACTATTTCCTGAGTTCATGCACTCTATACATTGTGCCACGCGAGGTTACGGAAGGAACGAGGAAATTCCTATCATGATGCATGATGTATAAGGTGTACTGTATACATCGGGATCCCCCGGATCTGGATACGAGCGCGATAGTGATCGGCAGACCGAGCGACGGAATCTTGGAGCCTGGAGGACGTAGAACCTAGGAACCAGGTCTAACCTTCTAAGCGCGTAGCCCCCGTGTTGAAATCATGCGGATGGTTTTCAATGATGAGCCAAGTCGTGCAAAATGTGGTAGACATTGGAATGGAAAGGGGGAAAAAGGATGCTGGACGGACCAGGTGGTCCTTGGATGGTCGAGGGACAAGCAGGTAACTCATTCTCCTAATCCATGCCGCAGATTCTTGAAGAGTAGTCCGCAAGATGCGCGTTGTTGTTGATCTGGCATCGCGGCTCTAGGTTGTCCGCCAAACGGTCCTCAATCGTGCACCTAGACACAGGGAAAGATGACTGGAATCGGGGCCAAATCGAGCGTTACCAGCAATACATGGACGCGTAGTAGATGCTGATTAGCTTGGATGTAAGTTGAACGTCGCCGTTGCGTCATCCGTCCGCAAAGATAATGATTCGGATAACAACTCGCACGTTCCTTTGATTACGGAAAGGGAATTCTCGATCGGATGAATCACCGTTCTGTCGCGGTAATTGGGCCATGAGCCACCTCCGACTCCCTGTGCATCCCTTTGATATGGATTGCTTTACGAGCAACTTGAAAGACTCCCTCGTGACTCGTGCAGAATATGGCACCTTCACTTGACAATCAACGGCGTTTTCGTACTAGAATATACGATGAATGGCATCGGCGGAGGTGACTGGTTAGTGTCCAGTCAAAGCACGATATTCAGGGAGATCAAATAATCAAGGCGAATAAAAAGAAGAGGACACCGTTAACCTCAAAGAATAACACATCCTAAGAGGGGCGTCACTGCTGTTTCGACCGTGAGCCACGGGATTGGCTGGAGCTGCCTTTGAGCATCGCCGCTAGTCGAGGGACTGCCGGGTCGCTGAACATGGCAAAATTATCTCGACAAAACACGTTAGTTGAATAACACGCATGTAGAGTTGTCCTGCAACTGGAGAATTTCTGAATTCGAAACGTCGAAGACAACCCGCACTCCACAATTGGAGCTCGAACTCATCCCAAAGCATGCCCACATCCTCTGAAACATTTTGTTTACCCGGACAACAACTGGGAATGCTAGAGAGCTGATAAGAACAAGGCACGCACCGAACGTCGGCCCGAGGAAGGCGTCTTTTGTAAACTGAACCGGCATCGAGCTGAAGAAGCGTGCGAACAGAATCGTCGCGGAACGGAGGGTGTTGTCAGTAACCCCGACGACATGATAAAGTAATCCAAACAGGGCTCCTCTGACCTGGTAGCGCATGGTCGAACGTCCACTGCTTGGAGGAGTGACTCGCGACTGTACGCAACTCAAAATGAGTAGCAGTCGCGACTCGCGGGCAATATCAAGCACCGCCTTACAATGAGTCAACGACGGGTACGAGTGTTCGCCAGGTGGGGAGTATTGTGGGTGTAGAAGCAGCACTAGTACACAGCTGCAGCGTTCAGGCTGTTGTGCGTAGAATATGGCGTGTGTTGGAATAGAGCTGTTATTATAGCAGCGTGGAAAAAACTATTCTGTGTGGAACCAAATGGCATCTGCGCTGCGCCACTAGCATGGGCCCGCTCCCGCCCGTCCATCCTGGACAGGCGGCCCTCGAGCGGGTAAGGATGACGGAAGTGTGCCGGCACACACGTTTGTGAGTTTACTTATTTAACTGTTTGAACGTGCGAGCGTCCCTTTACAGGCAAGTACTGTGGCCGGCACTCCGAGTGAGTGCTGGGCCATGGACATTGGACTGCAACCCCTCACGTTCGTCCGGCTTTTTTATCACTCTCGGCCAATCCGCTGACGGAAGGGGGAGAGCAATTAGATTGGCTTCGCTTATTGGCCAAGAGTTGCTGTAAAGGTAGAGTCGGGAAGATCTATCGTTATCTTTGACTAGCCGAAATCAGATTCACACCGGCCAGAAACGTGCTATATTACTTTTTGGTTCATGGCCAGCCCTTGGCTGGTTCGGTTCCCATGCGCTCTTAAAACGCGACACGACTTTCTGGTGGTTGATCACGTCGCCGCCACTTTCCTCCCGCGATGATCACCTTCCTCTCCAACATCTCGCGGCTGGCGACCTCGACGGCCTTCTGGGTTTCCTTTGTTCTCTCGGTTGTATCCTACCTCGTTCTTGCTCCTCATAGCACGACCATCAAGCAACGAGCATGGATTCTCACAACTCTCAGTAGCGCTGTCATGTCCCTCTTCAGTCTCCCGTTGGTCGCGCAGTTCGCAGTTGCCAGAGGGCAACTGAAGTATTTGACCATTCCTCCCGCTATTACCGACAGTGCCGGCAGGTTTTTTCAAGCGTACCTCATCACGTTGGTTCAATCCGTGCTTCCTCTGCTTCAGTGTAACCAACCTATCCTAGCGACCTGATAATGGGAATGCTGTTTTATCGCAGCAAGGTCAATTTTCTCACCGGCTGGATACATCACTCGGTTTACATTTTCATCGTCGAATATGCTATACAAGGACATTGGAGTCATATTTTTTGCTTGGCGGCTGTGATGGAGGTGAGTGTCCATACGTGGCGTTTTCAAGCCAATTCCGATGGTGTTGTCCTCCATTCCAGATCCCGACGTTTGTTCTCGCGTTGGGAAGCCTTATGCCACGTCTTCGTTCGGACGTCTTCTTTGCTGTGTGCTTCTTTGTGACGCGCATTGCCCTTCATGTTGCTCTTTGCGTCTCTCTCGTCGCCCAACGAAAGGATGTCACCAATGGGTCGTTTGGCCCAGCCATCATCATGGCCTGCATATTTCCTCTCCACGTCCATTGGTTCTCAGGGTGTCTCAAGGGCTTTCTCAAGCGAGGAAACACCGTGGAGAAATCCGTCCCCGTTACGAAGCAACCCGTCAATACCATCTCATCGCCAGGTACGTCGTTCTCACATCCGTTTTCCCTGATAGCCTGATCGTCGTGGTCATAGAACGTCTGATCACGCCGAGTATATCTGGGCCCATCCCATTGTATGCCTCTCGTGCATCACTCGCACGGCGTCGTACCGCTCTTCGTATGGCTGTGAGAGCACGGTGGAACCAATTCAAGCTCTGGAAAGCGGGTGGTCGGTTGAGCGAGATGCAGCGTCGGGTCCGGGCAGCCCTTCCAGGTCGGGATCGCGTCTATGAGTACGTCGGGTTGGAGGAGGGAGGCGCATCAACTGCACCCTCTGAGCGAGGTCTAGAATACGCCAGGGAAGACGCATCACTGTCTTCAGTCTCAGTTTCGTGACGACGCTCTCCCTCTCCCTCCCTCTCCCTCACTCTCTCATGACTGTCATTTCTCGTTCACGACCGCGTCTCGTTGACGATGCGTACATTTTTTTTCGCGCCCACTGACAATTCATACAGTTTGTTCCATAGAGCCTTCTTTTGCACGACCACGAGCGTTTCTAGCGTATATACCCCCTTCCTGCTTCCTTTTTTTTCCTACAGCTATGGCCAACCACATCTACTTTATCTCTCTATGCATATGTGGCCAGTTAGGAGGCTTCTGGGTTGTACTGTACTCATCAAATGGAACATGCGCTCGAGAAGGGGATTAGAATAGTTCTAATTTTGGGGCAGGGCGGTGACGAGGTAACCCCAACGTAATGACCGTATCCCCAATTAGTTTTTATGTCGTACTTATGTGTCTTTGATTTCCGCGGTGATAACGACGGATGTCCGCTCGAATTGCATGATGCGCTCAGCGAGTCGAGACGGGAAAAAGGAGTCGACTGCGGTGCACAACACTACACACGATTGAAGCAACTAGCCAAGTGTTCATATCACCAAAGATTCAAAATTGCGCTTGTACCTTGGGAAATCGGAACACCACGGTTCCCAACGAGCCGAGCCTCTCGTCACAACGAGTCGCAGACCACGTCCACCCCGCCCGCATGTCTCAAGACGTGTCCACAACCACGACGTCGTTCACGTCAGCGGCGCAAGAATGTCCGAATAATTTTAATAGTACCGGTGGATAAATAGCGCGGTACTCCACTTTGGGGAACGAAGAGGCAATGCTTCCATTCCAGTCTCCTGATCAATTTACGGGTTGGTTGGAGTCTGGCCCGTGCAAGCGGACGGGTCCCTCCCGGAACAAGCGCACGATGCCAAGATGGCACCCATTGGTGTTAGAGCTCACGTGTTACATGTGGGCATGAAATCACTAAATATCACGCATAATCTACAAACGACTGTAGCTTCTTGGCGATTCTGGGTGGGAATTTGAACGCAACAAGCTTCTCTCCGAACGTTCGCGCGATATCAGCAACCCCCGACTTCAACGCTAAACGCAAGACGATGCGTCAGCTACGTGGGATGATGCGAGGTAAAAAAAAAGAGCATACCATCAGCCACGATACCAATCGCTTCCGTCGCTTTCGCAACCTCCACCCGGGTACGTTCCTTCTCCATAAGAACCTTGAAGTCCCCTTGCGTGATTTCGTCGGGCGTGGGGGGTACGTAGAGCTTGGTCACCTCGGCATGGTACTCCTCCAGAGCAGTCAAGAATGACAAGAAAGCTTCGACGATACGGGGGATATCTCGTTGGACGACACCATAGCGGTCCTCGGTCAGCGAAGCACAGACAAGACCGGCGAGCACTGAATTTGGTTAGCATGAACAAACCAATCGTCCATTGTGTTCTTTATGAGCCCACCTTCGACAATGAGCGCATCGAGATCTCTGTTCGGAAGACACTTTTCGGTGACTTTGTTGATGCGATCCCTGCTCCACCATGCGTCCCATTGTGCGATCACTTCCCGACACCACAAAGGTGTATACTTGACAACCAAACCCCGACATCGGGCCGTTGCACGGGAGACATATGTACCAATTAAATTTTGTTGTGGCGTTGTAGCACCCGCTGTTGTCGTCGCTGGGGTTGTAGCCGCAGCGGGCAACGAGGATGTTGAGCGGAAGAGTTCAGGAATTGGCGCCTCCGCAACTCGCGCGCCCAAGTCGGAAGCAACTGCATCGGTAGCTTTGGAGAGGTCCGAATCAGACGCGAATGTACCCAACACCTTTGCAATGGGCGACTGCTCTTGTGCCTTGAAGATTGCCTTTCGAAGTAGTGGGGCCGAAGGTGGTTTCACGGCTTTCGGAGGGACGGCGAGTGCAGGCACGTCTGCAGGAGGGTGCGCGCCCCTACGGAGGAATGTCTGATAGTCGTGACCTAAACGCAAGAGCGATTCGCGCGCCAAAGTACTCCACACGCTCGGACTGAATTTTTGATCAGAGAAAAGCGCGGTTCGGCGGGAGGCATTGGCAGGACGGCCATCCAGTGCAACATCACGCAACTCGGCATAGGCAAAGTGGAGGTACAATGGATTGGTGGACGTGATGCCCGAGACGAGCGTCACGTTGGGGTCTGCAGTAGCGGAGGCGACTTTGATGGGCTAGCGATGTTTTGAATGTATGAAAGAACGTGAGGAATAGTGGCGCACCTGGGGAATGTAGACATCAAACAGGGATGCTGCGAATTCCCAGTTGGCAAGCATAGACAATGCAAGGGTGAACGCGTGCGACTCGAGGGACAAGTGTCGCAACGGCAAGGTCAGTGTCCAAGGGCCTCTGATAAAGTGGCCGAAAAATGGCCTGAGAAGCGATCGGAGAAGGGGTATCCTCAAAAGCAACGGCAAAAGGGCCAACCTAGCCAACCCGAACGCAATATTGTAAACTGCAAATGATGCAAACGTGAAGAGCGTGCTCGTGAGCAAAAGCATAGCCAGATTTCTCGGCAAGAAAGGCTACGCGTTCCGTAGTGAGG
>JBBPJQ010000825.1:0-16190 GCA_038088795.1 Boletus rex-veris
ATGTATTGAAGCACGCGTCGTATGCTTGCTTGAGAGGTGTACATTCGGGTGAGAGTGAGTGCGCCATCATTGATAAAAACCGACAACGTTGGAGGCAAGATGCAGAGTCTCAGACGCGTCTCGGCTGGCTTACATCACCACGCTTACAAGGCATATACAACGCGTTGCAGAACGAGATAACAGCGGTACTCGACTAGATACAAGAACACGACGCCCATTGCGCGCAGTAGACTCAACGACCTCTCGAATACGGATTAAATCGACCCTTTCTTCGGTCCCCTCTTCTGTCCTGTGGATGATGTGTGGGTTGCGTTGGAGGTGCTTTGGAAGACGTAAATGCGATCTGTGAACGTTTCGACTGCGCTGCAGATGCTTGTTCCGAACGCGCCTTTTGTAGCTCGGCTTTGAGGATGCGCATATTTCCCGAGCAAAAGGGCCATCATTGAGCGAAACCACACAAAGGGGTGGACACGGGCATGAACATGGGTCGATTAAGGCCACACTGCACCACATACCGATGCGATCTGCAAACCATTCGGGTTCTACGTCATTTGGGTCCCAAATATTAGTCGGAAAATTCGTCGTTCGCTCGTCGACGTCGACAAAGTCGACCAATGTAGTATACAGGTGAGGGTTCCGGAACGAACGGTTTGACATGAGAGAATCATTGAAATGCCTAGGATTCACGGGATCCCACTTCAGCGCAAGGAATTGTGCAACTTTTGCCTGTGACAAGTATAAGTGGTCGAGTAAACAGCATGCAAAAAAAAGAGTGGCTTACCTCAATGGCCGGGTCACATGGTGCCGTGGATTCGGCGGGTATATCCCAGTCTACCACGCCTGGTATCGATGGTGGCCTCAAGAGTTCGCGAATCCGGGTTAGCTCATGGAATTCGGAGGAACTCGAAGCGGAGGGTAAATCCTTCGAGGATTCTTCGGGTGTGTGCGACGGCACGTCCGATAGAGATTGTTCTGCCACAATGTCATCGGATAGGTGTGCTCGAGGATGGCTCCTCGTAGGTGCTGGTCGGCGAATGATGACTTGGGATTTCGGCAGTAGTCGGGCTAAAGTGCAGGACTGCTAAGAAGCGTACTCGCGGCAAATTACGTAGGACGTACTGTCTGAAGATGAAGCAGAGAGACCCTTTAGTGGCTTATCCTATTCCCAAACAGAAACACAGCCAGCAACGAGGGAAACGCTTGGACAAAGCCCGGCAGGGAAACTCTTACATGGTTATTGGCCAGGCCAATGTCAGGAGACTTGGAGGTGGAAGCGATATTGTCCTCTGTGTCGCTTTGGGAATCATCGCTGTATGCGACAAGACCTGGGAGCGCGTTAGACGTCGCCAACAGCGTTGACATGGAGTTGCTCACCGTGCATGGCAGCGTGCAACGAAGAAAAAAGGTCGATGCCGAGAATTGAAACTCCGCGTGATCGTGTTGAGGGAAATGCCGAGATGCCGAGTGACGCTCTTGAATGCGTCTCCACCAGTTGTTCGTCTGTCTGACTCTTTGGACGGTCGGCAGTTTGGCTGCCAGTGAGCAGCTCGTCGCCGACTTTTATGGCAGACATGCGTCTTCCTCGGGACACACCAACAACTGGGCCGTCCTTGTCTGCGCCTCTCGATATTGGTTCAATTACAGGGTATGTCCTGGTACCGTACAATGAAGTCACTGATGCCGACGTCCCGCAGCATATGGCAAATGCCCTAGGAATGTAATCACGCCCCTACTTTCGCGTCTTGTCGTGATACAAACTCTCCTGCCCAGGTATCGCACCGTCAAACGTCTCGGAATCCCCGACTCAAACATCATACTCATGCTTGCCGATGACGTCGCGTGTAACACACGCAACAAATTCCCCGGGAGCGTATATGCCAAAGCGGGGCGTCACCTGGACCTCTACGGCGATAACATCGAAGTAGACTATCGAGGCTACGAAGTAACCGTGGAAAATTTTATTCGACTGCTCACAGGTATGTCGAGGCCCGAAGCATCCTCCCTTATACCAACCCTTCATGCAGGACGAGTCGACCCTTCTGTACCGCGCTCCAAACGACTGCTCACGGACGACCGCTCCAATGTATTCGTATACATGACCGGACACGGTGGGAACGAATTTCTCAAGTTCCAGGACAATGAAGAGATCAGCGCGTTTGACATCGCCGATGCCTTTGAACAAATGTGGCAGAAGAAGCGGTAAGTAACCAGATGCTTGCATGGGTCATCTCAAGGGTTGAGCAAATCTAGCTACAACGAATTATTCTTCATGATCGATACTTGCCAGGCAAATACCATGTACTCGCAGTTCTACTCCCCAAATATCCTAGCAACGGGATCGTCAGAAATAGAAGAGAATTCTTACTCGGTATGTTGCTCGTTCGACTCCCTTCTCTCCGTGGGTCTCACCGTGGACAGCACGAAAATGACAATGATATCGGCGTATCCGTCATCGACAGCTACACCCATTTTGTACTCGAATTCATGGAAGGTATCAACAAGACCAGCCAGGTTTCCATGCAAGACTTGGTATGCACGCTCATCGCGACGTCACGTTGTCAGACGAACTCACGCCTTTGACAGTTCTCGTCCTATGATCCCGCTGTGATCCGCTCACATGCTGGCGTGCGCTCTGACCTGTTTCGACGGCCACTCGACAAGACACGCATCACAGACTTTTTCGGGGGCGTCGCTCAGGCCGAGATTTTCCCCCCTGCCCAGGAAAGTGCGCAGGCGTTCTACCCGGACAACGAACGACCACCGAAAACATCGCAGCATATAGACATTCCTCCCGAGAGCGACCCCGTCGTCCCGCATTGCAATGCCGATGGAATACGGGACAATATCACTTTGCCGTTGCTGGAGAGTGAAGCTTGGGATACGAGATGGAAAGATGTTAGGAAATGGACTTCGGTCTTGTTAGTAGTATTCCTTGTAGCTTGGGTATCGTTTGCAGGATAGACCCATTAATTCCACGAGTTCCACGCTCATCCCTCGATACGTCCGCTGAGTGAATGCAGTCTCTCCTGGTTGGAGCACTCAAGTTTCTCCTCGGCAGTGTCAAGCAAGTTTGGTATACACAACTATCAATTGGATAGATACAAGCAACGTACGAGATGGCGATTCACAGCAGGTGGCACTAAAGGCCCCGTGTTACATTTCCAAGCTTCTGGTGCTCTTCAGCACTCCATTTCTTGTCAGGATCATACATCGTCCCATCCTGACCCATGCACCACTCGATCACCGCACAGGGAGGCCAGTGGCCTTCAGGTTCGTCACCGGCGTCTTGGAGGAGCAGTGCGACGACCCCGTGCGCCGGAACGTCGTACGCTGTAAAGTTTCTCACTGCAGTACCATTGTCGGTGTGTGTCCAGAGGTCCTGAGCGCAAGATGAGCCAACTTGGCTGATGAACAGGTCAGAGTCTCAAACCGTACCCGGACATGGTATTGTGTTCCGGCTCGAATCCAAGGAGACTCTGTCAGGTTAAAGAACATGGTGGCAGGTTCATCCAACGTGTTGATCTACGCAGTCTCAGCGACCCAAGAGACGGACGAGGGGGAAATCGTGTACTCACAAGCATAAATATTGTGCCATTCTGACTTTCACCACTCCAGTACTGTGCAGGGTGAGTTTTGTTGCTCACGTAGTTAGGCTAACGTTATTTTAAATCAGTAGGTCACTATATAAAATTGTTTATTTGCTTACATTGATACCCCATCGGAAGGGTGAAATACTTGTACCCATGACAGGGTCCTGGTTGATAGCGATAACTTCGTGGTTGGTGAGGATCTCCAGGGATTTCTTGCTTGCTGACTCCAGCTGAACAAACACTGTTTCTGTACTTTGTTCCTTGTTTCAGAAGAAAGCACGTACGTGGAGACCAATCAAGAGAGGTGATTTCATGAGAGCCCAGGCGGTGAAATGTGTCTTGGTCTCCTCATACGTTAGATCACCGTTCCCTCTTGTGCTCAGTATGAAGAGTGTGTGATAAGACGCTAGAAATGTTACTTACACTTCCAGCTAGAGAAATGTGAGGCTCAACTCAGTTATATATGTAGTATTGCTCACCATATCCATATCGTTGTGGCCATAGAAATCAGTGGCCCAGGTATGAAACGAATTCCTAGAAAATGGTTCAGAACAACTCAAATCAGGTAGCAGGTAGAACTACTGACTGATTGATGAGACTCGCAACTGACGACCAAGTTGCTCCTAGAGGACTTGGTCAGTGGTAATCGCATTACAGTAAAGTAACCTACCAATATCATCGGTTGTCTGACATGGAATGAAGGTGGTGATGAACGAGCAGACAACATATTGTCATATCACCTACCCGCCAACTTTGGCCATACTTCCTTGCCCAAAACCACCCTTGCTCCTGATTGAATATATAAGTATGGACAATACCGACCTCAACAGCACTTGTCATACCCTTCCCCATTGACACATTGAAAAGAATAAAGGTGGTCTGCCGGAGGATTCGGCGAGATCCTTGATGGCGTTCGCCATGCGTTCGTACCCTGTACGACAGCCATCAGCTAGGAACCTGAATATTTAGTACAAACGAACTCACGGCCCATGATATTCTCCCTCGTAATGTTGTCGAAGGGCACGGCACAGTTATCATACCTGCAAAACCGGGGTTTGGGCTGCAACTTTGTCTCACAGGATGAAAATACGTACTTTAGGTAGTCAAAACCCCAGTCCTGGAACAACTTGATGTCTCTGTGAAAGTATGAGGGGACCCTCTGGCTCACGCAAGGGATACGACGCACCTCGCTTCATTCTGATACGACCCAGGGTATAGTTGGCAAGTAAACCATCCCGAGTCGCTATACTGTCGCAAATGAGCGTTAGGGGAAAGAGAACAAGTGGGCCCGGGCTCACGATGCCAGCTTTGCTGTGCGATCCCCGACATGAACTCAGCATCAGGTGAGGTGCGCCAATGAACTCACAAGCCCAAGTCATGGATCTGGTCGGTCAGCGCTTTCATTCCCGAGGGGAACCTAGCCTTGTCTACAATGACGTCACTTTCCCGTCTATACTATGTGTAAATAACGCACTTGCGACAATATCTCCTTCGGGGCTTCGTTTCTTCTCCGAGTAACAATCATCGAGACTGATATGGTCGTATCCCGCATCCTGAGTTTGGGGAATGAATAACACACATCTCACAGATAACCACCATTTGATACGAACCGCAAGACCGAGAGATTTCATCAGTTTAGCCGTCTTGATGATGAGTTTCTCATCAATGGCACACTACCCAGAACATATGGAATTGCATCGCACGAGTTGAACGACGCCAACTCACGTAGTATGCATTCCAGGCTAATTGTCGAGAATGAGCACCTTCAAGCTGCGACGAGCAAGACCTGGTGACTTACTATTATACCCCATGACTGTAAGGAGCTCGTCAGACACAGCACCCATCAGACAACCGTTGTGCTCACCAGGAAGCTTCCCAATTCTCTCAATCTCGTTCGTGGGATGCGCATGCTTGCTGCGATAGATGAACAAGGTTGACAATCCCACGATCGTGACGAAGGTAAACGCCAATACACCCCAGAATGAACTTTTTGACTTCCTTGATGTCGGCTGTGTCCCCCCTGCATCATATAAAACAAGTTACGGTTCAATTTTGCTGTCGTCCCCATCCCACTCACACCATTCCGCGCGGGGTCATCTTTGAAGAAGGCTCACTCACAGAGTAAGGGTGTGGTAGATGTAGCCTGCGCCTCAGCCTCAACCTCAGGCCCTGGCTGTAAAATCATCGTAGGATGCGTTTACCAGGTAATGACAGAAGATAGGAAAGGTAAGTTGTTCTCTGTGAGAGTGTGGGGAGTGTTCCGTCATACGTGTGGGGCTGGGGCTATGTATTTCCGGAACAATAAATAGGCGTCAACGAGTCACGGTCTGTCTTATCAATTGGTCTGCCAGTTCCACCTCCTTCTTGGTATTCCAAAACGTTCCGGGTAAACCTGCACCCGGGGCTGAAGGGTTCAAGGGAGCCTAACGTACGCAGTGCATAGCGAGGCAAAGAGTCTTTGTTGTTATGTATGTAGTGATGACTCCGTCACACACCCACATCCCTTCCTCTTAGCCCAGAGTCAACCAACGTATGAACAGGCGTACTAGGTTCATCAGGGGCGGTCGCGTGGTCTGTCCGGGTCTCCGTTGTTGCTCAAATTTGATGACAAGGTCACATGTCATCACAGCATGAACTGGCATTCGCTCTTTCTCCCCCTCCTCGGAGATGATTGGCTGATTATCCACAAAGCTCGGCGGTACACCGTGTGGGATCATTGGACCCTTTTCGAGTCAGACAAATGTCTCCCTGAACGACACCTGGAAGCCCGGGACTGGCACGGTTCACAAACGCTCTTCCATGCCACATGATGCCAGTAACAATTGTCCGCGACACACGCATCTCATGGCCGCCAGGTGAGCTCCACCGCCCGCTGAGACAAGGATCCCAAGCTGAGCGCCATCTTTCACCTCACAAGACACAACTGTTCCGTAGATGGAGCACGCCGTCCGTCTGCGGTTGTGGACCTTCTCAGTTTCAAGGTTCCGGAGCTTTGGTGACCTTTCGGATTCGAGTAGGAATATCTCGCGGCCCGCTGTCCTCTTTGCAGTTCGATGGCAGATCTGCGAATGGGACAGTCGGCGGGTGCTGGTGCCAGTGCAGTCTACACTGAGGTGGAGGTAGACATGCCTGAGAAGATCTCGAGGAGGAACAGACGAATACGACAAGGTGAGCGGGAATATTGCTATTTTCGGTGTCGAGAATGATGATCAGCTTACCAAGGTGGGTTTGCTGGTTGGGGGACCGGATTTGAAGGATGAGGCCTAGGCGTGGTTCGGCCTATTGGGCATTGAGGTACTGCTATTCACAGTATCCTTCTCGCCTTCGCAACTGATTGCACTTAGCTAAGCCTGTATAGAACTACGAACCTCCGATCTTGACACGTCATACTCGACCCTCTTTCAAGCCACGTCTGACAACGGATATAAATATCACCAATTTTATCCCTCCTAACACCGCGCCGGCGCATCCAATTTCGATCAAATATGGGCAGAGACGTGAATTGTACTGGTGTATTCGGCGCACGAGTCATTGCAACTACTTAATACATTCCTCTGTTCAATCCTCCCCAGTCGTTCCAACCAAGTTGGGTCCGACTAATAATTGCTTTCGACACCTCGTTCCCAAGACTAGTTAATTGCGACCGAGGTCACCCTTATTGGTCTCTGCTTCTCCTGGAACAATCCGAGTCGGAGAATGAAGTGAGAGCGTTGCGATAGCGATCGTGCCCACACAGCGTTTTCCTTGTTCGCCAATCCTGCCTCTCCGTGTATCGACATTGACCTTTCGCTATCAGCCACCATGAGCCAGGAGCCACCGCAATTTCGTGTCCCGAACGTCATGTTTCGAGTCCTTATCATTGGCAGGGCAAATGCAGGGAAAACAACCATCTTACAGAGAGTCTGCGAAACAACGGAGAGTCCGAAGATATATAGGATCAATGGTGGTCATCGTAAAGAGGTCGGTGCAAACAGTCAGGTTCCAAGTATTTTGACCTTATCATTCATCAGATCTATCTCGATCCAAATGCCGAGGTCAGTGATGATCCATGAACATGACAACAGTTTGATGATTAGCTCTTAACAAGCATGGTAATCACAACATCGAGGACGAGCTCGTGTTCACCAACCACGATGGTTATGTCTTCCATGATTCGTGTGGATTTGAAGCTGGAAACGAAGTCGAGTTACGGATCGTACAAGACTTTGTTCGAAAGAAGGCAACTGCATGCCGATTGAGGGATAGATTACATGCGATTTGGTTTGTTATGTTAATGATCATGCGGCAGGAACTGAAATAAAGCCCACAGGTACTGCATTCCAATGGAGAATAATCGCCCTGTCCTCGACATGAGATTTTTCAGTGTCATCTGTCCAGACAAGAATGGTATGTATGGTGTCGGGTGTTGTGTTGGTTGGGCTCAACGTAGAATGACAGTACCTGTGATTGCAGTATTCACCAAGTATGACCAATTCAAACGTGATATCAAGATCAAACTTGCAACCACACTTGAAGGAAATGCAGGTTTGACTTCCAAGGATGTGAACTGTGAAGCAGAGAAAGTCTTCCAGGAACAGTACTGGAATGTGATAAAGGAAGAATCACCCAGATATGTTAGGTTGGAAAGTAGGTTTGATTACCATCTCTTATTTTTTCAGGATGAATTATGGTCTTTTTAGAGATGCACAAGGTTGGTGAAAGCTGTGAAGCCCTGATCACAGAGACAGCAAATGCCTTGAGCACTGAAGTGGCAACACTGATGCTACTTGCTGTCCAAAGAGGTAATCTTGAGATGAGTGTAAAGATGGCAGTGGATAGGTGAGTCTAAGCCAAATCCTGGATCAGTGCTTGACCTGGTACAAGACAAGTCTGAATGGAGATGGAATGTCAATAGTCAAGTCATGTATCAAATACTTTCCACACTTATGGGTATGTGAAAGAGATTTCATTAATAAGCCATAATTGACAGAACATATCAGGACCTGGTGGGTCTCTGATATCATCATTTAACTGGACACTAATGGCATCTTGTTTCATTAACATTGACATGGATCATGCAATGGAATTTTGGTTAATCAAGCAGTGAGTAAAATGATATATGTGATGTGGTCTTGATTGTAATAGAGGATTTTCTGTGATACCCCATGATCAGAAAATAAAGTATTATATAACAACAGAGTCCTATGGCTAGTGATTCCTGTGCTATTCTTTTTCTAGAATATAAGTAGTATCATATATGGCTGGGATTCCAGAGCTCAGGGTACACATGTCACTCCTGCTGTCTAGTCTGTGAGTGATATCATGTGATAGGTGGGATTCCAAGGCTTATGACTCCCATGTCATTTCTACTTTCTAGGTGGTGAGTGATGTTATGTGAAATTGCACTTCCAATGCTCATGACTTCTACATTATTCTCCTTACCTTCCAGTCAGTGAGTAATATCACATAATGGATGAGATTTATGATTCACATGTCATTCCTGCTTTTCAGAGAGTAAGTGATATCATATACATAACAATAATGAAATTTCATGATTCATGATTCCTGCTTTCTAGGCAGTCAGTGATATCATATAATAGCTGTGATTCCAATGCTTATAATTTTAAAGGCTGATGATACCTGTGTTATTCCTGCTCTCCAGAATGTGAGTGATAATATCTGTGTCATTCTACTTTTCAGGCAGTAAGTGATGTGATGTGATAGCCCAAATTCAACACTCATGATTCCTATACAATTTTTTATTTCAGTTTGTGAGTGATAACATGTTATAGCTAGGGTTTCAAAGCCAATGATTTTTGTATTATTCCTGCTTTCCAGGCTGTGAGTAATATTATATCATAGCTGGGATTTCAACACTCATGATTCCTTTGTCATTCCTGCTTTCTAGGCAGTGAGCAATATCATCTGATAGTTGGTATTCAAGGCTGATGATTCCTTTGTTATGCTTGCTAGGCAGTAAGTAATGTCATGTGATGGTTGCATTCCAAGGCTTATGATTCCTACTTCTAGGCAGTGAGTAATATTATCTAATAGCTGGTATTCCAAGACTTGTAACTTCTGTTATTTCTGCTTTTCAGGAAGTGAGTGATGTTGTTATTATAGCTGGGATTCCAAGGCTTATAATTCCTATGTTATTCCTACTTTCCAGTTGGTGAGTAATATCATATGACAGCTGTGATTCCAAGGCTCATGGTTCCTGTGTCAATCCTACTATCCAGTCTGTGAGTGATACTGTGTAATAGATGGAATTCCAAGTCTCATAATTCCTATAACATTCTTGCTGTCCAGAAAGTGAGCAATATTATATGATAGATGGAATTTCAAGGCTCATGGTTCCTATGTTATTCCTGCTTTCCAGTCTGTGAGTAATATGATGTACATAATAGTTGGCATTTCAAGGTTGAGACTTCTATATCATTCTTACTTTCCAGTATGTGGGTAATATCATGTGATTCAGATAGCAATGATTCCAAGGTGATGATTCTTGTGTAATTTCTATTTTCCAGGCAGTAAGTAAAATCATGTGATAGCTAGAATTTCAACATGTTATTTTTGCTTTCCAGAAGGTAAGTGATATCATGTTGTGGCTGGGAATCCAAGGCTGATAGCTCCTGTGTCATTTCTGCTTTCAGAAAGTGAGTAATGGAGTGTGATAGCTGGCATTTCAAAGCTCATGAGTACTATGTTATTCTCATTTTCCAGAGAGTGAGTGATATATTGTAGAGTTGAGGTTTAAGGGCTAATAAATTATGGTCTAGGTAGTAAGTTCAATCATACAATGGCTATGTTTTCAATTTATGTTAACATATGTTCCATAGAACAACATTGCTGCTTCAATCAATTCCATGCTTGACAAGGTATGTATCTAAATTGGTCCTTTAGTTTACATTGTGTTAATATATGCAAATCAGAATGAATTGGACATTTTGGACAATGTTTTTCCACCACATTATACTGTCCTTGGTATGAAGAACTGTCTTTAACTTAACTCTAACTCATTTATTTTATAGTTTCAGTTCTGATCCTGGAGTGTGCAGCAATTCTATACATGTCTACCAATGCCACTTTGCATGATGCCTTACAGGAAGTATGTATATTCCAGGTTGAATGGTGCATATCCCACTCTCCAAGCAGAGCTTTCTTCTATCTCTCAGGGGCATGCTAGGAATGACTATATTGTATTTGTTCTGAAGCACAGGCTTGGTATGTCTTTCAATTCTTTTTTATCTTGCATTCCTTACCCTTTACAGGTGCATCCTAGTATACTGTATTGCCAAAGTATCTTGGATTTTCTGTTTCATCTCAGATGTGTGTATAATATGTACAAAATCTTCACATAAAACATGCATGCCTGTTTTTTTCTACACTATTCATGGTTTTTCCAAAGGCATTAGGATTATCATCCACCTACCAGCTATTCCAAACAAAACCAGTTCCAAGTACCAACATTTGAGAGCTACCATTGATCAACTACACCTGCACTTACACCCACTCTCATAGTTGCAGGCACCTGAGGTGTTGGTGCTTGGTCCTCATCCATGATCACCAGTACATTATCAAATCTCTCTGCATTGTCCATATTTTCATTCCACACATACCACAAGTTCTCTCCATCTCCTAAGGCCTTCACCACTGGCAGACAGTGACCCACTGGCACACCATCAGCAAACTAGCCATTGTCTGGCCAGAAAGGTACCCCCTGTTGGACACTTGCTTGAACAAAGACAAGAGAGATGATGAACAGCAAGATGTATTTTTAATAATCAAAGAGTGAACTAACAGAAAAATAATGGCTCTCCCTATTGGCACAAACGAGCAACACGACATGCAATGGTGAATTAGGGGTGCACGCGTGAGGATTCGAACTTTAAGAGTTGTCAAAGGCAACACAAATCACCAAGCTATACTCAAACTGAGCACAGGCACTCGGATGTCCCAAAAGTACCACTGTTTAGTAATACGTGGTTCCATTCTCAGCTGTACACTGAGTTGCTGCTTCACCAGCACACAGAGGCCAGAGGCCCGCGGGTTCATCACCAGCGTCCTGGAATAAGAGAGCAACAACACCGTGAGGAGGGACATCAGTCGCGGTATAATTCCGCACAACGGTGCCATTGTTAGTGTGTGTCCAAAGATCCTGAAGCGCCATGCTCAGCCACGAACTACAAGATGCATCAATGAGATCTGAATACATACCCTAACAGAATATTCCCGACCGGCGCGGATCCATGGGGATTCAGTCAGGTTGAAGAACATGTCAGCAAGTTCGTCGAGGGTGTTGATCTATCACCAGGAGGATTAGTCGCGACCGCAACCTCCTGTAGGACCATATACCTACAAGCATAAAGACTGTTCCGTTCTCACTCGGACCACTCCAGAATTGGGCAGGGAACGAAGAGTTGAACGTCCAATCAGGCTGAAACCGTGGCTTAGTATACCTCCCAAATAATGTGGCTAGAGCGACCAACGTTAATGCCCCAGCGGAATGGCGAAACGCTTGTACCGTACGCTGGGTCCTGGTTGATGGCGATGATTTCGGTGTTTTTGAGGATACTCAGCATCTCTTGGCTAATAGTCGCGAGCTAACATGCCAATTCAATACAGCACGTAGTTGAGCCCATGCATACATAACTCACGTTGGTGCTGATCAACAGCGGAGCTTTCATGAGGGCCCAGGCCGTGAAATGCGTTTTGGCTTCATCATAGGCGAAGTCTCCGTTCCCTATTTCAAGCTAACTTGCATGTGAGTAATCCATATCAGCAGCATTCGATGAGGGTAAGCACTATATCGGGGTCGTTGCGGCCGTAGAAGTCTGTGGCTTGTGTGATGAAGGAAGCACTGATGGGCTGTTCAATCTTTTTCCAATGAACTATGCAACGGGGAACTTACGCATTGATGATTATTGCGATGGAACTCCAGTAGGGTCCAATATCGTTGTCAATCTGATCAAATGATCACATAGTCATAAGGTTACACAGTGCTCGGCATAGGTTAGTACTCAAGTACTCACCCTCCAACTGTGGGCCATGGAGGCACCCCATCTACGGCAGCAGAGTGAACTTGTGAACGGGAGCGTTTGGTTTTGACTTACAGCCAGACTTGACTCTAGGGACCACGTATGAGCGGAACGTCACAAGGTCACGTACATTTCACTCACCCATCCCCATTCGCATAAGCTGAACGTGAAGGTCGTTCCGGTCTCTTTAGCAACCATGGCCAGTGCGTCTGTCATTCGCTGGTACTCTGTATCATGTTATGATGAGGTAACGGATGCGGAACTTGACCACAATACTCACTGCCGACCATACCCTCTCGGATCACATCGTCAAAGGGAACTGGAAGAATGTCAGCGCTATGGCAAGAATACGCAGTTTTACCTGATCACTAACTGGCGCAGTTATCGTACCTACACACAAAACAGTTAGCAATATTTCGGGGTGGAACAAGAGTGACAACACCCACTTCAAGAAGTCGAAGCCCCAAGATTGAAACGTAAGAGCATCTTGTTCCTCGTGCATGAAGGAACCGGGGTATCCTTGGCATGTGAACCAGCCAGAGTCAGAGTACTGGGAGAAAGTGGATCGATTACGTGTCATGACTTGATCAACGAACGACTTACGATTCCAGCATAACTAGTCAGTACACTGAACACTTCAGGATTCTCTAAAGCAATGTTATTGTGCTTACAAGCCCATCGAGTGCAGCTGATCGGTAAGATTGTTCATGCTTGGGAAGCGGATAGGATCTGATATCACGGGAATGGATATTAACAAGACAAGTTTATGAGAGCCGGTTCCAACGTGGCAACCACGGACTGACCAGAAAGGACTTCGCCTGTTGAACTACGGTTCTTGCTTGCCCAGCAGTCGTCCAAGTTGACGTGATTATAACCAACATCCTGAGAGACTATTGACTGCTTTGTCAAGTGGTCAAGTCCAAGCAACCTCACCAAGAGACCATGATTTTTCATGTATTGAGCAGTTTGAAGTACCAGAGTCTCGTTTACGTTGCACTAATTTGACATGCGGGTAGTCAATAACGATCCGCGACGCATAGTCGTCATACATAACCCACCGCGAATGCATTCCAGGCTGTCAAACACAACTGGGTCAGGTACGAACTGTTGGATGAAACGAACACACCACACACCATTATAACCCATCACTTGGTGACGGTTAGCTCCCCTACGATGTCATGATAGTGGATCGAACAGCTTACCTGGAAGCTTGCCAACGCCATTCTGCAGCGCCCTCACGGACGATGCAGCAGAGAGAATGCCAACGGCGGTTCCCAGCGTCTTGAATGACGAGGGCATATCTAGACACGGACGGTAGGATTGTGCAGCGGCGCCCAGCTCCTCACCCTTTTGATACGCCAATAAGTCAAACCTTTTGCCACTTCTTTGCCTGACGGAGCAACAATCCGAACGTCGTGACATTTCGGGTGTATACCATTTATAGCGGAGCTAGCGTTTGTATGACCTTGAACATGCGAACTTCGAAGCGGCCAGCCGAAACCGAGTGTGGGGAAAAGGTTATTCTTGAATCTTTGAGGACCAACACTGTAGTGAGTGAAGCAGCTCAGCACGACAAACAAGAATACAAACCCGGCCTCCACCTACCTTGTGATCGCAGCGACTTCCATGAATCCACACGTTTTGGTCCGGACGAACCATCCTTCATAGATTATCCGTCGTAGATCCTCTGTACACGTGAACGAGCATGGACGTGGAAAAGGAGCTCTGCACATGCGCTCCAGATTTATCTCCCGTGCCAGGATACTCACTACCTGATGGGTCATGGCACAACCAATTGTAAACCCGGGATATCCAATTAAAGGGTTCGAGAAAGCGGGCCGTTCTGGCGTCTGATGATCGAGATCGATGACCTTGGTAATGGAATCACTATGTGCATTCCATCGATGGCGTGTGCGGCGGCCTGAAGGAATCATCATATGCTTCGAGGGCACACTCCACAACGGGGTTCAGAGCAAAACCCGTGAAGTGGCTGTGCTCCCTAAACCTCCGTGTCATTGATGCTTCTCAAGAGGTTCGCGTCGACCTCGACTGGAACGTTACCTCGGACTATCCGTCAAATTCTCTTTTCGGAAAAAGACACTGCGAGCAAAGTACACGTCCATGGCTGGATAAAGTCCGTCAGACAGCAGAAAAACGTTACTTTTGCAGTCGTCAACGACGGCAGTTGTGCTTCGGGGCTCCAGGCTGTTTTGAGCAACAGCCTGCACGCGAATTCCCATGGGTGTGTTTATTGTCCGTAATCTCGGTTTTGAAAATACCGTTGATGCGTACAAACACCTCAGTTTGACCAATGGCGCGAGCGTGCGCATGACGGGCAACCTCGTCACAAGTCCAGGAGCTGGTCAAGTACATGAACTAAAAGTGGACTCGCTAGAAATACTCGGCGAGTGCGATCCAGATGTTAGCCTCAAGTGTTCGACTCTTGGTTCTCCACATGTGCTCACGATTGCATTTAGGTATACCCCATCCAAAAGCAAACCCTCACGTTGGAGTACCTCCGAGACCACGCCCATCTGCGCCCCCGGACAGATGCGAACGCAGCCATGCTTCGTCTGCGCAATTCGCTTGTCAAATCTCTCCATGCCTTTTTCGAGGTACGTCCCACACCTGAGCAAAGACTCTCTGCTCACCCCCATCTCACCACTCACCAAAAGCTACACAGAGACAAGACTTTTGCTACGCCCACACGCCCATCCTCACTTCCAGCGACTGCGAAGGCGCAGGGGAAACCTTCCGCGTGACACCCTCGTCCACACCCACACCCCGAGACGCACCCACACCAGAATGTGAATGCACACCCCCAGATCCCCACACCGAGTTTTTCTCCAAGCCAGCCTACTTGACCGTCTCTTCCCAACTCCACCTCGAGGCCCTCGCATCGTCCATTTCCCGCGTGTACGCGCTCTCTCCGTGTTTCCGCGCTGAGCGGTCGCAAACGAACCGGCATCTCGCCGAGTTTTGGATGCTCGAGGCAGAGTGGGCGTGGACGAAAGAGGTCGACGACGTATGTGGGCTCGTCGAGGCCTGCGTCAAGGACGCACTGGGTGCCGGACGCGACGAGCGCGCGTTGCTCGCAAGAGGAATAGCTGGACAAGAGGAAAGAGTCAAGACCCTGGAGGCTGCCGCAGCCTCTGAACCATGGCCACGAATGACCTACACCGAGGCGATCTCCGAGCTCGAAAAGTATTATACCTCCACCAATTCGCGAACGCGTCCATTTGCGTTTGAACCAAAATGGGGTCATGGCCTGCAGAGCGAGCATGAAAAGTGGCTTAGCGAGGTACTCGTCAAAGGGCCGGTGTTTGTCACAGACTACCCAACCACCTTGAAGCCATTTTACATGCGGATGAACGATGACGAGAAAACGGTCGCGTGCTTTGACCTTTTGGTACCGTTCGTTGGAGAGTTGGTTGGTGGATCACTGAGGGAGGAGCGGTTAGAGCCTCTTCAGCAACGAATGACTTCTCATGGGCTGGATCCCGCAGGAGAAGAATATGGCTGGTACGTGGATCTCAGGAGGTACGGAAGTGCACCGCATGGTGGTTTCGGGCTAGGGTTGGAA
>JBBPJQ010000826.1:0-16180 GCA_038088795.1 Boletus rex-veris
CGTTCAAGTTCATCGCCTCGATCAACTTTGGTTCGCCTCGTGCGCCAGAGGACCACGACAAATTTGTGATTTGCCAGGTTCCTTGTTACACAGAAGGAGAGGTATCGCTGCGTCGTACGATAGACTCGCTCGCCCAGCTCAAGTACGACGACAAGCGTAAGCTCATTCTCGTCGTCTGTGATGGTAACATCGTTGGTTCCGGCAACGACCGTCCCACCCCCCGTATCGTCCTCGATATTCTTGGCGTGGACTCTAACCTCGATCCTGAGCCGTTGAGTTTCGTGTCGTTGGGCGAGGGTGCCCGCCAACACAATATGGGCAAGGTTTACTCTGGGTTGTACGAATGTTCTGGTCACGTCGTGCCTTATCTCGTGATCGTCAAGGTCGGCAAGCCAACGGAGAGATCGCGCCCCGGCAACCGAGGAAAGCGGGACTCGCAAATGGTCATGATGCACTTCTTGAACAAGGTACGGCTGTGCATGTAAGAGCAAGGGTTGCAGTCTCACGCGCGATGTGTCTAACAGGTCCACTTCAATTTGCCAATGAACCCACTGGAGCTGGAGATATATCACCAGATCAAGAACGTGATTGGTGTCAACCCGACATTCTACGAGTATCTGTTCACGATTGATGCTGATACCACGGTGGATCCCTACTCCTTGAACCGGTTGATCTCTGCGTACGTCGCCACCTATCCTCTTCCTAGTAACTACTGTTGGTTTACGCTCACCCTTTGTAGCATGGTTCACGACAAGAAGGTGCTCGGTGTCTGTGGTGAGACGACGCTTTCCAACGCGAAGCAGTCCGTCATCACGATGATGCAGGTCTACGAATACTTCATCTCGCACCACATGGCCAAGGCCTTTGAGTCGCTCTTCGGTTCGGTTACTTGTTTGCCCGGTTGTTTCACGCTCTTCCGTCTCCGTACCCCCGATACGCAAAAGCCTTTGTTGATCTCGAACCAGATGATCTCGGATTACTCCCAAAACCGTGTCGACACTCTGCACATGAAGAACCTGCTGCACCTCGGAGAAGATCGTTATTTGACAACACTCCTACTGAAACACTTCCCGATGCACAAGACGCAGTTCGTCAGAGATGCCCACGCGTACACAGTCGCACCAGATGACTGGAAGATTCTGCTTTCGCAACGGCGTCGTTGGATCAACTCGACGATCCACAACTTGGGAGAATTGATGTTTTTGGATCAACTTTGCGGTTTCTGCTGTTTCTCGATGAGATTTGTTGTCATGGTGGATTTGGTATCGACGTTGATTCAGCCCATCACTGTGGCCTACGTGAGTGATTGCGTTCGTTTTACTCTATACATTGCTCATGCATCGCATGGAATAGATCGTCTACTTGATCGTTTCGGTTGCCGGCCAAGGAAAGACTATTCCTATTATCTCTCTCATCATGATTGGTGCTGTGTATGGTCTCCAAGCTCTCGTATTTGTCCTTCGACGCAAATGGGACATGGTTGGGTGGATGGTGTTTTACATTATCGCCATTCCGATCTTCTCGTTCTTGCTCCCGATCTACTCCTTCTGGCGCATGGATGACTTCTCGTGGGGTGCGACGCGTGTCGTGCTGGGAGAGTCTGGCAAGAAGCTCATCGTACATGTATGTTGGGCTCACGTTCATCTGGTTGGATCGATGCTAATATAGCGGTTTAATAGGACGAAGGCAAATTCGATCCCCGCGCGATTCCTCTCAAGACTTGGAACGACTACGAGAACGAACTGTGGGACAAGGAGTCTAACCATTCGATCGGTTCCTGGGTTCCTCCTGGCAATCAATTCAAGGAAGGTTATGCTGAGTCGCGGACTACATCGTTGTATGGACACGAGACGTTCTACGAGCCACGCAGCCAGTCTCCTGCACCGTCGCAACAATTTGGCATACTACCACCAATAGGATACCAATCTGGCCGAGGCACGCCTATGTCGCAGCTCCGGCCCTTGAGCGACGCGAGCATGTTGTACCCCTCGCAGCCAATGGCATTGGGCTCACGACCACCGACCAGCTACTTTGACCTGCCGAATGTGCAAAGTCCACTCGCGGATTATGGTGCGGGTACGCCAAGCGATGCAGACCTTCAGCGGAGCGTCGAGGAAATTTTACGGACGGCAGATTTGAACACGGTGACGAAGCGGGAGATTAGAAGAGTACTTGAGGAGCGGTTTGGAATGGACCTTACGGCAAAGAAGGCAACGATCAACGCTACGATTGATAAGGTGCTGCTGAGCCACTCTTGAATGGCCCTCGATATCAGTTGCAGCCCACACGCGCCCTCTGGACGTGTAGAATGGACCCGGTTGGATCTAGCATACAAGTTACCCTCAAAGGATGTCTTTTGGATGCTGACATTTTCTCTCTCGTTTTATATCGTATCTTCTTTCTCTTGGATGGTCGGTTGTCATACCGATACTTATGGGAACATCTCTTTTTCTTTCTGAATCCTGGACGCTCTTTGCTTTTTACATAAATACGCTCACCCAGCGGCTGCTACCTATACTCGCTACTACACATGCACGTCGTCTCTCTTTGCTCTTTCACTCTCTCGGCATAACGCTCGGACTATTTTTTTTCACTTCTTTTGCATCCCATTTTACTCAATAGTTCTTGTGATAGTGCGAACACAATGCAATGTGTAGTTTCTTTTTTCTTTTTTGCCAGTGAAGTCACGATCTGGTGGATTCGGACAATCTGTCACCTGGCCAACAAAATATAGAGGTGCTACTAAATGGTTTTCCAGGGTTGTTTAAGGTGACCATCCGTTCTCACTACATCATGATGCAAAGTCCGAAGTTCAGGGAACCGAGTTGGTTACGTATCCTTAGCCACTCATCGTTTGATGTTTGACTAAACCAACACCGCACAACTTCTTTGGCCGCTGCCCAAGGTGCCAAGAAGAGCTCATTCAAGGATGGCCTTCCATCCGGACCGTTCCTACAATATACATGCCACCGCCATGACCGACAGGGCGCAAGTCAGTCTTTTCAAACCCAAGTTGTCCGGGTCCGCGAGGTTATCGCGACCGTCCATTCTGAACTAGAGAGAGGACAACTTGGCCCACGGCATTCTCGAACCACTCGGTCAGACTGGCCACCGACTTGGAGAACCAGCAGTTGGGCAATCAAATTGTTCAGGTGGCCTCTCGTCGAATGCACGACCTAGTAAGCGATACTCTGAATCGTTCCGCCCTTGGAGTCATCCATGTTGAAAGCGGTCATAACAGCTCTGTGATCCCAGAAATCGTTGCCGACTTTGTACGGCAGGATCAAGATCGTTATCCGTCCGGTGGTGCTGAAAAGCGATGGTGGCATGAGCCTTCGGGAAATGAATGGCTTGCTGGGCCACTTGCTGTGTCGGCTCTGGATGGAGAGCCAAGTGACTCCATGGTGTGTTATCACTGCCTCGCTGATATAGTCTATATTTGATGGTAAAAGCAGAGGTAAATTCTTGTCCCCTCAAACTTTACATCCCGTGGCTAGCTCTTCTGTTTTGCCACACTTTCGTTCACCTTGCTCATTTGACTCGGTGTTTCGGCCCGCGTCACACACCGAATAAATGCCTCCTATCCAGGCCTCGGTTTCGGCCGTCGAGTATCTCCAACAGGACAGCTACGTGTCCAGTATGTTCATGAAAACACTTCATTTGATGGATCTCATTGACGGACACAGTTGCCATCGCTACAGCAGTTATATATGATTACGGTGAGTAATTCCTCCGCGATTCATTCGTCGCCGTGAAGTGGTCAGTGCTATGCTAACGTAACTCAGTCCTCACCTTTCCAAGCGAGGTATTGTATCGCATGTGCTTCTTGATTGATGGCCTTTATTAAAATCTTTGCAGATTGAGCACATTTGGGTCTGCAAATAATGAATTTGGTTAGATGCCACCCATTTCTGACGAGATCACAGAGTCAACGTTGGTCACGGGTGACTTTTTTATTTGCTCTTGTGTGTATCAAACTCCAGAATTTGTGTTACTTGCTAAGGTGCTCCGTAGGTTCGTTATCTTGGTTGTGGTTGTGCCGTGTAAGTCGGCCGTTTCACATGTAAAATCCAGACTTGAACTGGTGCTCGGTTATTAGGGTTATACCGTTCTGTACGCAAAAGACACAAATGCATTGTGGACAACACTGACAGACCTTACATCAAGACACGGGCACCCCAACACTAATCGGGTGTGCAAAGGTGGCGTGATCATTCATTGTCTTATGATGCGTATAATTGATGAGGATAAAAAAACAGATGTGCGTACTGTTCCACTGATCCTTGGGTGCCAGATGGTTGAAACTGCTCAAATAGGTGTAAGCGCTTCCATTTATCACTCTGGGTGACAATCGTATATCGTACTTTCCAGGCCATGTAATGTATGTTGCGTATCAATTCGCCACTGTGTTCTTTCTCGCTGCTGCTGACTGTGAGTTGCAAACCAATGGTCACTCTAGCTTACAAATTACAATGGCGATTTAGTGGTAATGATTCTTCGTGCATGGGCAATGTATGAGCGGTCGAGGTTGATCCTTGGCATGCTTCTCGTGATATATGTCACACAAATCCTCTTTACTACTGTCATCGCTATTATCAGCACCGTTCCCAAGAATTTATCAGGTATGTTCAACAAATACAATACAATTAAATCATCTGCTAAACACTTGAACCTCAGGCTCTTCCCAACTCGCATGGTGTCGTCCAGTGAATGCTATACAGACGATGAATTCTTCAACTCGTGTTGAGAGTTCTGTTTTACACGTTTGGTGCCAAGACGCTATCATTCTACAAATTATTCCTGGCGCTGTGACGTGCACATTGATGGCCATTCAGTTTGTAAAGCAGTCACTTCGAAAGTACCGAGCAACGAAGCAATGGCAACTCAGTCGGTATATGAACTTGCTCTTTCGAGAGGGGGTCATTTATTTCCTAGTGTATGTCGCATCATATCTGTGTCCCGTGAAGAATCAAAACATACTCATGATGACATTCTGTCGTAGTACACTGGCCTTTGGTTTGGTCAACATCCAAACTCAACATATCTTTGTTACTCTCCCTGTAACGTGGCTGTCGGCTGTTCTGCGTGTGGGTAGCAATGTCCCTGTCTTCACGCTCACTCCTCGTTTCATCCTGAGCATACGCGCGCTTTATGCTCGTGATCTTCGGGACAGACGGGGATATGGGATCGACACGGGGTTTGGGATCTCGTCGTTAGGCAATTCGAGTGTGGGCGGGACTGCGATAGTGTTCGCGGACATGGAGGGAAGCGAAGGATCTCAACAGGATGAAGAAATTCAGATGGAAGAGGGAGAAGATCAATTGACTCGAGTGGTAACAATTATTGAAGAAAGTAAGTCGAGAGTTCAACGGGATTCTCAGGATTATTGGATATGACTTATTCGAAGTATCAAGGGTGGCCGCTCCCTGAATCGGAGATGCGAGGTTGAGCGGTACACCGTTCCGCCGTGACTAGACACGATGCCACTTTGTTACTAGACTCATTGCTCTCCGTCGACATAGATCCTTCGCGTCTTATTTCGCGTGTACTTAGAAACTGGCCATACAACATCGAGACAAATTGATGGGCCCATGAAATAGCATTCTGAGGCATGTCTTCGACACGCTGCTAGCTGTTGTGGAAACCTCAGTGCTGTGACTCGTGGTGTCCTCGAGCTAGCGAGCCTTTACCGGAAACGAGATCGACTTTCTGAAATAGTTCAATCAATCCATGCCTATCAGAGAGATTCACTGCAGATCCCAACAGCGTAGCTTCGCTAAAATAAATTGTACGACTCTTCTCGACCAGATCACGCTTTGCTTGGTTCTTGCTCACGACCGGAGCAAGGCTTGATGCACCCTGCCGCCAAGGAACGGTCATCGCTGACAGTTGCGCAATCAAGCTTCACAGGGAAACACATGGTATTTTTCATCACTATCTCCGTACCACCGTCCTCGCAGACCAATTTTTCCTTCCATCACAATCCTACATACATTCTGCTCGTTCAACAGCGATCAAGTAGCGGAGAATGCCTAGTGATAGTGTATGGAATACATCATCAGTTCGACGAACGGGGGGCAGGAGTGATGGTCGGCTCACTTATCCGATAATGATGTCGGCCTGGAGGCTGTTGCCCTCAGTGACCGTGTATTTCACCTCAAATTTGGTTCCAGCAAGGCTCGTCACGCTGTACTCGGCAAGCTGCTTCTCCCTCGCAAAGGCACGGGGACCATTATTGTAGTACTGCGGGTTGATCACGAGAGCAGTCTCCTCGGGCTTGAGTCCAGTCACGACGTCGCACCAACGCTTGTAGTTGTGCACCCCGACAGCGACCGTGATCAGCTCCTTGTCAGACTTGAAACGAATGACACCAGACGTGCCGCTGCCACCCATGGTGAGGGTCTGGGTGCCATTGGCCTCGGACCAGGTGCCACCGTTGGCAAAGTGGAAGACAGTCTGCTCAACGATGGAGAAGAACCCGCGAGCGGGGTTTCTCTGGTAGACACGGAGGGTAATGCTATAAGACATGGCTGATGTCTGAACAAGGCAAGTTTCAGTACGATCGCGTGTAGAGGACGAGGGACAGACAGACTTGTTTAGCTGATGGTCTGTTGTGAGATCCTGTTCTAGCTGGGTGATGCCAGACCACGGTCGGGGGACTTATATACTGCTACGGCTGTCCGAAAGGGGATTTCACAGCGTAGTATCGACGCAGGGCGCGACGCTGCTGCAGGTTGGGGTCAGATGCGGAGCTGCCCCCCGACGTTCATCTCCGTCATTTCCAGGGCCCAGGTTTCCAAATTGAATACAACTATATCTGTTTCAGGGGACTGTTGTCAGCTTGTCGGTCTGGACAACCTGCGGACTGACTTGCCTTTCATCCCCCCCCCCCCCCCATCAGAATGGTTATTGGGTGTTCCTATCCGTTACTTCATGGCGCTGGTAGTCGTTTTGGGGTGTGAATCAACAACTGGAGATACATATTCGGATACCCGGGACCCCTTCTACGCCGAGATCAAAGAACAACACACCATTGTAAGTTCGCTACTGTTTCGTTACCACCACCGCGGCATTACTTGCACTTTGTGCAAGAAGTACGAAATTTCATTGGCTTGATAGGCCCGGCTATCTGATGCTAGAAAAACCAAATACGAGACATTCAGTTGGGCATTTGGAGGGTGGACTGGCAAGGGGTAAATTGCTAAAGGTACCGGAATCAACGAGTGATTTACCATTTGGTGACGCCAACGCCCTGTGTCAGCCTGAGGGACTAGACTCACCTCGAAGAGTATTTGTTTTTCTAAAGACCACGCTCAAATCCCGGCTGCGCCGGCGCATTCCATGCTCTTCTTGCGTGAACCAACGGCCCGTTGGATCAGCAAACGGATTCGCAATTAGTACAGAGCGTCCTTTGTGCGAGTCGGCTGAGTGATGAAGTTTCTATTCGACGAAAGATTTCTGATGTTATTTAACCTGTTACAGAATGTGTTGTCATGGGCGTGAGAAGTTAAGTTGAATAAGGTACGGTGAAGGTGATTGTTGTGTTGACCTGTTATCATTCCCGGGGAGTGTATTCGGTTTACTTATTGGCGCGAGGAGAAGAATGAGGTACGGCGAAGGTTGCAGAAGTCAGACTCCCGTGACTCCCCCCCCCAACTTCAATAGACCTGCCGAGGTGCGCAAGTTCAAGTTGAGATCAAGTTCAAACGTTCACTAGCGTAAGTAACTCAAGCTATGGGGATGTGTGGTGGTAGTACTATCTACCGATTGCTGGTCATGCCAAACCTCCGTTAAACCTTACAAGACAAGGTAAGCTCCTATGTCCCACTCTAGTTCCTTGGTCCGCCCGTGAATATCATCCCCGCTTAAATCACTACAGATCGGGTTTACCCTTAAGTGACCATCGTGGTGTTGACCATTGGCACCCTTGTGTGGATCGGCGAGCATGTCCGATCGTCAATCCACTCTTGCTAACTTTCGTAATTGATGGTGAGATGACGGACTTGCACTGGACACCGCAGCTATGGTCTTAATAGGTTAGCAGCAGACAGTCCTCGGCGGACTTATCGATAATCTTTATCATCCAGTTAATGTGCACTGACGGCGCTCGGCGAATTCGTTCGCTGCAAGTGAGCTATTAGTTCGCATGTTTGGAAACGATTCATTGGCGCAAGAGCCGGGATTTGAGCGCATTGTATAGAAGAAGAAAATGACCGCACGTGTCGGTTGATTGCAAGCTCTTCGCGGTGAGTCTAGCCTTGATCAATGGGGGTCAGATGGTAGACGAAACGGTCCCGTTTTTACAGAAGTATTGAACTAACATCAGCATTAACTTTGATTTCAAATTTGGTCCTCGGGCATCAGATAGCCGGGCCTATCAAGCCAATGCAATTCCGTACTTCTTGCACAGAGTGCAAGTAATGCCGCGGTGGTGGTAACGAAACAGTAGCAAACTTACAATGGTGTGTTGTTCTTTGATCTCGGCGTAGAACTTGAAGGGGTCCCGAATATGTATCTCTCCAAATGTTGATTCACACCCCAAAATGACTACCAGCGCCATGAAGTAACGGTCCAACGGATATGGACACCCAATAATAATTCCAATATTCTGATGAGAGAAGATGAAAGGCGAGTCGGCCCACAGGTTGTCCAGACCGACAAGTTGACAATTCTATTCAATTTGAAACCCTAGGCCGTGAAAATGACGGAGATGAACGTCAGAGAGCAGCTCCACATCTGACCCCAACCTGCAGCAGCCTTGCGCCCTGCGTCGATACTATGTGAAATCCCCTTTCGGACAGCCGTAGCGGTATTTAAGTCCCCCGACCCGTGGTCTGGCATCACCCAGCTAGAACAGGATCTCACAACAGACCATCAGCTAAACAAGTCTGTCTGTCCCTCGTCCTCTACACGCGATCGTACTGAAATTTGCCGTGTTCAGACATCAGCCATGTCTTATAGCATTACCCTCCGTGTCTACCAGAGAAACCCCGCTCGCGGGTTCTTCTCCATCGTTGAGCGGACTGTCTGGCACTTTGCCAACGGTGGCACCTGGTCCGAGGCCAATGGCACCCAGACCCTCACCATGGGTGGCAGCGGCACGTCTGGTGTCGTCCGTTTCAAGTCTGACAAGGGCGAGCTGATCACGGTCGCTGTCGGGGTGCACAACTACAAGCGTTGGTGCGACGTCGTGACTGGACTCAAGCCCGAGGAGACTGCTCTCGTGATCAACCCGCAGTACTACAATGATGGATCCCGTGCCTATATGAGGGAGAAACAGCTTGCCGAGTACAACGTGACGAGCGTTGTTGGAACAAGGTATGAGGTGAAATTCACGGTCACTGAGGGCAACAACCTCCAGGCCGACGTCATTTTCGGATAAGTGAGTTGATCATCACTCCTGACCCTCGTTCGTCGAACTGATGATGTATTCCGTACACTATCACTAGGCATTCTCCGCTACTTGATCGCTGTTGAATGTATGTAGGATTGTGATGGAAGGAAGAGTTGGTCTGCGAGGACGGTGGTACCTAGGAGAGAGTGATGAAAAATACTATGTGTTTCCCTGTGAAGAAGTTAGACTGCGATTCTCAAGACCACGGTTTCTCGACAGCACAAGACGAGTAGGAACTAAGCATTAAATATCCGAATTGAGATGAGCCACAGATCTAGAACGCACTCTGAGAAGGCACAGCCTGCACCTACTTATCGGTCGACGACGCCTAACCAAATGAAATGTTATAGATATTTGGCAGTTGATCGTGTTGTATGGATCTGTACTCCTGTCCGTGAGTCCTCGTGGTCTAGGTTTTCGCGAGACGTCGAGACGTCCTGAGAATACATAAAGACTCACACTTCTTATGCGCAGATGACACGTCATGCATGCGCTTGTCGTGGGCAGCGAACGCCTTGTAGCGAAAGGATTACAGATGATCTGATTTTTAATTTCACAAGTCATCACACTTTGTGAGTGTGAGTGGGTTCGGAATTGTCAAGAATGGCCGACCGACGACCCGAGTTGGGGAGTTTGAGAGACTTCTCTTAGAATTCTGAAACGGCGGGTCCGCTCATTGAAACTCGTCGCAGTGGAGGATTCGGGTCGGCATTACTAAATCTGATCCCTCCACAGTGTTGTCCCCGTTTGGACGAATGATTGTTCCTTCTCTGGTCATTGTCTTGGACACCTCCATTTCTCCGAGCACTGGGCGCGTTGCATTGGGCTTGGAGCGATACATGTTCGCGCGTAGCAGCCATTCAAAATGCAACTGTGTACACGGGAGTCCACCTTTGGCATTTGCCACATGTGGTACTGGAGAATACTTCCACCGATATCTTAGTATCATAGGACATGACCATGGCAACTTCATTGTTCGTGTTTGAGGCCGTCATTGGGCGTCCGAAGCATAGAGTCAGCGGTCCTTCCTTATATACAAGTCATCTCATTTCGTGTGCTCCACTAATCCAGTTATACATAGGTGAAGGACTACGGATAGCCCTGCGTCCGTCTTCCCTCCATCGGCTCCTACACACGTCCTCCCAACCCGTCTGCTGGTTTGGACTAGTCTTCTTTTTTCCAGCACAATCTTTTACAATGCCCACCAACCCGGCCACATCTGCTGCAACGTTGTCCAAGCAACTCGTTTATGCCAGCTCCCTTGTGTATCGTATAGACATTTTCCTTTTGCTCGTCATTCTCGTCTTCGCCACATTCAATGCCCCGAGAGCAATTTCACGCTTTGCCCATCGTTCCGAATGGCTTCAAGGCCACATCCTTCGTTCCGTAAAGCTGACGCGCAAATCACGTATCAACCTGAACACCAGATCCATATGCCTCCATTCCGACCCTGAGAAGACCGCGCTTGATCTCGACGATGACAGGACCGACGCCATGCATTTGCAGAGTATTCCATATCTTCCGTCACAATCGACACACGTTGACAAGGAACTTCCTCCCCGTCCCTTGTCCATCGTCGCACCCGCATCAACGCAACGAACATGGCATATGCCAATGCTTTCTTCCTTGATTCATCCTGTATCGACCTTGGTGCACAAACGTGTGCATGAAAACTATTCGCTCGGACAGGTCTTCTTGATGGCGGGATACGGTGTTGTCATCTTATACGCCGGCCTTCACCGCTCCGACCCTTTTGTCGACTTTGTCCGTAGTGGCTGGGTCAGTATTTCTCAGCTGCCTTTCATATATGTCCTCGCCACAAAGAACAACGTGATTGGTCTTCTCGTCGGTGTGGGTTACGAAAAGGTTTGTGCTTCAGGCAACGTAATCTCATATGAGATGTCTAATTTATCAATTCAGCTGAATTACCTTCACCGTTTCGCTGGCCTCTTTGCAGTCCTTGCCGCCAATATCCATGCAATTGGCTACTGTACGTCTCTAGTCTTGCAGTGTAGCCTTGCGTATGGGTGTTTGATTGTTTTTTCCTTTGCAGTTTATGAGTGGAGTATCACGGGTACGATCTCGATGCGCTTGTCAAACCCACACAATCTCTGGGGCCTTGTCGCCCTCGTGTGCATGGATATATTGGGCATTTTTTCCATGCAATTAGTGCGATCAAAATTCTACCACTTTTTCTTAACCACACACGTTGTGGGACTGATCGTGCTGTTGTTCTCCGTGAGTGCATCCTCTCGTTCGTCATCGTTACGTGTGCCCTTTGCCCGTGCCAGATTTAGAGCATCTTCTGACAGTGATGTCATTGCAGCTTTACAACCATCACTCCGGGTGTATCCCCTACGTAACTGTGGCTTGCGTTTTCTACGGCCTTGACCACCTTGTTCGCGCGATCAAAACGCGCATCACAACCGCTACCTTCCGACCAATCCCCGAACTAGGGCTCACTCGGGTGGAGATGCCCACCGTCAATGCTGGATGGCGTGCTGGACAGCACGTTCGTCTGCGGGTCCTCTCGACCGCCATGGGTCTTTTGGGTATGGTTGAAGTACACCCTTTCACGATCGCCAGCGTCAGCGAGACGGAGGAGGGTCTAGTCGTGTTATGCAAGAAGGCCGGAAAGTGGACGACCAAGATGTACGAGATGGCTAGTACGTCGGCGTATGGCGAGCAGGGGCAAGAGGTCGGCAGAAAGATCAAGGTGATAGTCGAAGGACCGTATGGTATGCATCTACAATTTCGCCTCGTTCTACGTTCGTACTGAGCTGTCTATAGGTGGTGTTTGTAACACTGTCATCCCAAGCTACTCCGGGGCCATGTTCGTTGTCGGCGGAAGTGGTGTGACGTTTGCGCTATCTGCAGTCCAAGATCTCGTCCGGTCTGGCGAATCAAGCAGTGTTACGGATATAGACGTCATTTGGTGCATCGCTGACCCTGGTTTGCTCATCTTTGTTACTGCCTTTCCGTACCACTCATGGAGCTTTTTTCTAGCTTCTTTAACCCCCATGATCCCTCTTTTCACGGCGCTCCTTTCCCAGAGTGCCGCAGCTCGTCTACGCATCAAAGTATTCTACACGCGCGCGCCCACCAAATCGTTTGATGGACTATACCTCCCTCCGGGTATCACCCTCGTCCCTGGCCGCCCCGCGTTTGTCAAACACCTCGAGAGCCTCGTCCACACCATGCTCAGTGGTGGCGGCTGTAGCGGTGTATTTGTCGGTGTTTGTGGTCCCGCCTCACTCACCCGGAGCGTTTCCGAAACCGTGCGGTGTTTCGATCCGAACCTCAAGAGAGCCGTGGGAGGTGTCGAGTTGCACGAGGAGTAAGTACACTTTCGATCGTCTGACCCCTGATCGATCTTTGATGACTGAACCTGTCCGTCCATTGACATTTTGTTCAGAGTATTCGGGTGGTGAAACGCGACAACGCTGTTTTCCGTTTTGACCCGATGATCGATGATCGATTCGGGTGGCGGCGTGAGCGCTGAGCGCTGGCCGTCTATCTACATTTTTCTTTTCTTTTCATTACCCATTCTTGGCACTTCTCTTGCTTGCGCGCTGGCGTGTGCAGTCGGAATTGAATTCCGGATACAGCAAAACATGTACATGTAACGACAGGCGCTCAGACGCCTGGACGATCGATGTGGATGTTGAATACAACATGGCGCGGGTTGGACGTGCCAGGTGTTGCACGTTCCTAGCCATGAGGATTCCCGCTACCATAGTTACTTGCTTGCATGTGACACAGTGAAAGAAAGATGCGACGTGATTCAGATACATGTGTTAGAAGTCGTTTTGGTTGTACGATAAAATGAATTGACTTGACTCTCGCTTGTGCAGTTTGATCCGTGTCCCATCGGTAGGGTCAAAAAACTTGCCATCACGATAGTCGTCCCAGAAACATCATCATCTCGAACTAGGCATTAGATCTAGGAACTGGTAGCCACCTTCCGGTGGGAAAGCACCTCTAATCCGTCGACAGGAGAAAGCGTTGCAAACAATGAGATAACGTCAAGACGACGACGGCCATCTCACCACACCACAGATAACCATTCGACTTTATGATACATGGTCCATTAATCTTCAACGCCTAGATGAGATTAACGCGGCGCGATCACCATAGAAATTGAACCCCCTCAAGGTGCGCTACACACATCAATCAAACGGGACGGGCCGTATCCCAGGCCCTTCAATCACCCGAGGTCGAGCTCCCTCCGCCTGCGCAGCGGCAAATGCGCTCGGTACAGGTATACCGCAACAATCCCCCCATCCTTCATGTACGTGGCCACGAGGTTTCTCGCCTCCCTCAGAAGAGGTTGGAGGGGGTCTGCCCGTGTACGGAAGGATGGAACCAAAGAAAAAATGTTGAGCGACGGGGAGTTTTCCGAGCACTTCCGCCTTGTACATCTTAATCATGCCCATATTGACCTTGTCCCACGTTTTTACCTATATGGGGTTAAACGTGCGGGATTGGATCAAGTGGTGACAAGGGGGACATCACATCACGTACCGCGGATATATCGTCGAGCATCGGAGAATGCCATCGAAGAGAGGGCGTCTTGATCTAAACGGCTAGCGAGTCCGTGTTGGATCGACGTTAGAATGATGGAGTACGCACCGAATTTATGAATTGTATGCAAGCAAAGTACATGTAATCGACCGCGAGTTCGTCGACGACGTCAGGCACGTGAATCGCCCTTGGTGAGAAGTGGCCCGGAACTCGTTTCTTGTCAGGTCCAGCTCTTGTCATCAATTGGGCAGAACCAAACAAGAATGGCAAGAAATGGTAGTCGTCGAGTCCCCATACACCGTGGGACCCTGCGGGTTCTAACCAGTACGTAGACTGGAGAACTCGCATGACCTTGATGTACCTTGAAAAAGTTGAGTCCGAAGCATCAGATGTGATAATCATGTGCACCAACCGCCAGAACACGCGGATGACGAGCGCCTTGTAATCACGCTCATCGACTACGTCGAGTTGTCTCAAACAGTACCTAGAGGACTCCCCTATGACAACATGCAAAGAGGAGAGTAGCACAACGTACAGCCAGCATAGAAAATTGAGTTCCATCCCACTTCCATAATCGATGCGTTCGCGATTACCCCACGCATTGACAAAGTATACTTGCAGTTCAGAAATCGCGGGCTCGGGCACGCCAAGTTCGGCATAGAAGGTAGGCGCTTGCTAGACAAGTTTGTTGCCTCAAGTACTCCAAAGGACGGTGGAGGAAGTAATTCACCTCTTCTACCTTGTCATAGAATGTTCTGAAAGCAGGATTCCCGAAGCGTGACGCCTTGTTGTCGATCGGAGGCGATTGTGTAGCGATACTTTCAACTTGCTCTAATATGTTGAGAATAGGAGCGATCCTCTACTCTTGCGCAGCATGACGAGCTTCAACAGCCAACTTGAAGATGAAAAGATGGTAAACGCACAGTAACATCCACGTCCGCGGCGAGCTTAACATCGATAACCGATTCGTTTAGTTGTTCGATGAACGTCACGATGTCAGCGTGAGTCTGGGAGTTCTGAAAGTCCTCTAGTTGACTACGAGATAGAATGTGTTTGGTCGGTACTTTGAATGACATTGTGGTCGCTGATCAAGTCGCCGCTTACTAATACTACAAACCCTGATCAAATTTGCTTCTAGCTTTACTACCACAGAGGTGCGCTCATCCCATTATGTATCTATTTCTTTCGCCCCGATGTTTTCCCCTTGCTCTTGGAAAACGACTTGCCCTCAAATCCCGGTCGTGACTTGCCACTTGCACCTTTCCTCTTCACATTTCGTCTCTCATTCCGCATGGCGATATTGTCCGCTCTCTTCTTTTGTTTGGCGGCCATGGATACAGTGACCTGCTCCTTCCTCTCCTCCCTAGCCAAGTTAGGTATCAGTGGTCGGAGCACGATGATCAACGGTCGAAACTCACCATTTCTTTTTACTGCGTGTTTTTTCCTTCTCTTTTCGCTTGATCGCTTTCTTGAGAAGTCCTTCGCTGTCTTTGACTTTGACGCCCTCTATACGAGCTTCAGCTTTTGCCCATCGTTCTCGGTCTTCCACTGTCTTGCGCTTTTCTTCTGGTAGGGCCGCCAGCTTCTCCTTGCGTGCGGTGAGCTGCGTAAGAGCCTGTGTGGGGTTCGATGCGGTCTTGAATTGAGCAGCTTTTTTGCTCGTTGAACCAGCAAGAGCAGAGAAAGCAACGTTGGTAAGGGCACTGTCGTGAGTACTGGAGGGACCGGAAGAAGACGTGCCCGGCAAGTCAGTCACGAGCAATTGATTCTAAAAAGCAAGTCAGATACATGTCGTTCACAGTGAACGGAAAGTACCTTGGTAGACACGGGTTTGCTCTTCGAGTCTTTCTCTTTTGCTTTCCCCTTGTCCTTTTTGCGCTCGGCTTCCGCGTTTATGCGCTCCCTTGTCTCTTTTCTGCGTTTCTCTCGCAATGCTGCACGCTGCTGTCGACGTTCCTCGAGTAGCTCATCTCTATCCCCTGGTTCGTCGTTTTGGGCACCGGGACGGCGAAGGGCTGTCATGCGTGCGTGCAACTTTTCTTTCAACGCCGCTATGCTTTCTACTTGAGGCATCGGAACCACCACGTCATTGATATCCAAACCGTCGACGTCCATTGCATCGTCGTCGTCGTCGTCCGAGTCTTCCTCCCTCGGGGGCAAAAATGCTTTCCGCTTTCCTTTGCGATCTACATCCGCGTTGAGGGTGTTCAACTCCTGTTCGAGAGCTGCTTCGTTCTGGATCTCTATGATCGACTTTTGGTT
>JBBPJQ010000827.1:0-16179 GCA_038088795.1 Boletus rex-veris
CTGCCCCACAAACAAAAAAGAAAACCTGCAAAGGCAGCGAAACTCTGTGGTGTGGCGGTGAGATTTCGCAGATCTACTATTGCAGCTATTCTGACAACATTCATTTAGTTGTAATCTTTTTTATGTTCGAACTTTCAGGACATTCATGGCCAGTAGTATATATGTGTTTCTATATGTACTTTCTGTCATATCTACTTCAATCAGTGTGTTTGTACTCGAGGCGAGCTCGAGGAGTCGACGAGGACCCAACTTCAGTTCGGCTGAGCCAGGCTGAGCCGGGCGTTGTCAAAAGTCGACTAGGGCCGGCTACACAAGCTGCGCCAAGCCAGGAACATCACTCGGCTCGGCTATCAGAGTCGAGTTATGGTACAAGCCGGGCGGAGCCGGAGTCGGCTAGGCGATAGCTGAGTCACGGCAACACTACACCAATCAACTCACACTCCCCATACAACCATAACGATGTCACTCTCACTCCTCCTCATCAATTGGGCCATCGAGCTCTATTTCTACTATTATCTTTACACCCTTACACCCTCCTATAACACTATACTCTCACTTCTCTTTTCTGATTATGATTTCACCTCTTTTCATCTTCTTTATCTTTTGTTTCAATCTCTCTTCATTCCTACCCGCTTGAGATATGTCACCCCCCTACCAGGTCTCCTCCCTCGCCGCTTAACCCCTTTTGATGAAGGGTACTGGATGAGATGCCTACACGTTCCCCACACAGAGTCTTCATGGTCACACGGACCGCTCACCTCCACCATTCCATCGTCGTCCTCATCATCATCATCGAATCAGGATCCACCCCCATCTGATGGCACAATCAATTCCTGGGATGCACCCAACTACTGGGATCCCAACTATGCCAATGATGCAGATGCATGGGGACAGGACGACGATCAATGGGAACCAATGCCGGTTGAACCAGAAACAGGCCTCCCCGTTCCCACCAACCTGGACTCATATCAGATCAAACTCCGCTTCCTAGATCCTAGCCTGATGATAGCATACAACCAGATACTCCGTCAGTGTTTCAATGTGGAATTCGAATTCCATTTCCCATGTGCCCAGCCGCACTCCAACCCTTTACCAATTGATGGAGAAATACCAATCAATGCCTGGGGAAATGACGGATCCATGCCGGGCAGTCCGGTTACTGCTCCTACCAGCATCCACTCGTCTGAAGACGGGGAATTCCAACCCATCGAGGAGTTTTGATCAACCAGGATGTTTGATCTTAGGATGGGGAAAGTGTTATGACTGCTACTCAAGCATATACAGACTTATCAATTTTCTTTCATTCTCAACCCCTATCCATTCCTTTCACGCATTCACATGCATTCCTTTCATTTCCGCTCAAACGCTTCTATTCACACATGTGTATCTAATCTTCCACATCCATGCTTCCTATTCACATTAGATCCACACCACAACCTCATGTTGCCACATACATGCACATCACGCATGCCGGGCTATGTACACAGGTATAACACATGACCCAGTGTCCAACGTATTTACTATATATAGCAGTAACACAGCACGGTCTGTGCGCACATGTACTTACTATATAAACCCCAATTCAGCACCAGAGAACACTAGTCTTGTTCTCTTGGAGTTTCCCCTACAGGCAACTCTACTTCTTTCCACTTGTCTTTTTCTCTGTGCAAGCGACCTAGCACAAAGGCTTCACTTAAGTGTGAGTCCTTTAGGGTTGTTTCATCTATGATGTCATATGATAAATAATATGTGATAGTGTAATCGGACCTAGTGTCCGAAGGTCTGGACCACTGATGTAATCAGGTCTAGAATCTGGGTTATGTAAAAGAAGAGCTGAAAGCGAATACCCAGATTTCAACATGAACCTGAAGAACCCATTGGTGGTCGACCAAAATGTACAGCTGCGCCCTCGGCTAAACTCCAAGATTCAGATAATGCAGCAACACCAGAGTTACGTTTCCACCAGCAAGCACAACGTGTAATCAGCCACTCTGACCACACAACAAGCACCCCACCATCCAACTCTAGGTCACCCTCACCTACACTATCAGCCCGAAAACGCAAAAATGCCAGCAAGAGCATAACGATCTCCAGTGATGAGGAGGAAACAACATCAGAACGGCCATCTAGACTGGACAAAGGTGAGCGCTGTCAATTTTCGTGCATTTTTCGTCACAGTAAATCATTTAATCTACTACTGTTACAGGTAGCAAACAAGTCTGTACCTGTACCACCACCAATGACGGCACTGCGAGCACAGACAAGCGTAAGTCTTTAACCCTCTTTTTCATCCTTGCCACCAGTTTACTATTCGTCAAACCAGCTCCCTCCTTGTCCATCCTACATGACGAAATTGGCACGGATGGCCTTTTGAAGGACATTGAGGTCTTGCCAATTGATGGTCCTACCACCGTGCCACACGAGAACCGTATGTGCAACATTGATCAGTTTTTCACACCTGTGTACAATGGTGACAACGGCAAGAAGATGCGCACCTGTAAAAAGTGCTCGTAAGTCTTCTATATCTATAAATGTGTCTGTGACAAACTCTCTTGGGCAGGAAGGCCCATCTGGTATTGCTTGTTGCTGAAATATCGACACTATAGCGCCATCTAGAGTCTCACCACCGGGTAAGGTATTCTATGTATTCTATGTATTCTAGCCATGTATTAATCAAGTGATTATGTATAGGCTGAGTATTTACAATGGGCCGAAATGAACGGATTCGTGTCCATGCTTCCAAAGGATGCAAAACAGCGTACGGCAAACAAACCAAGTGGCAGTAAGCAGGGCCAGCTCGATGGCCACATGCAGCCCATCTCTATGAAGGAAAAAGCTGCTCCATACAGTGATGAGCTGTTTTGCGAGGCCGCTGTGTGGTGGGTTGTGGATACCGATCAAGTAGCGTACATTGTCCTAGTCTCATTCATGACTCGGATCATTCTAATGTTTGGATAGCCAATATGTGCCCTCGAGCACCCATCCTTCAAGTATATGATTAATGTGGCATCACGTGCAACTAACGGCGGCATGACTATCCCCAACCGAAAGGCAACCCGGCAAGCGATCATCAATATGTTCAAAGCGCAAATGAGAAGCTTACGGTCACGCTTATTGGTATGTACATTACATCTAAGTCATTGATATGTTTCATCTTACCTTTGTCCTACCATATCTCCTTTAGAGCAATGCAGTGAAAGGGCGGATAAACCTGACCTGTGATGCCTGGCAGGCATCTAATACGGATGCATATTTCGCCATGACAGGATCATGGGTCGAAGAAAAGTCGCCTGGCATCTGGGATGTCCGCACCGCTCTACTAGGGTTCACGCGACTCAGTAGCGCACATAACAGTGTCCGTCTGGGCCAGGCGCTCTACAAGATTACCGTGCGGTTAGAAATTACTCACAAGGTAAGACTTATTTGTTCACATTGCTGTCAACTAACCTATGTAACAGATCGGTCATGTTACATGCGATAACGCCACCAATATGGATGCGATGATGACTGAGTTTGCGAGACTGATCGAGCAAACAACTGGCAAGCTGTTTGATGGCCAACAGCGCTGAGTGCAGTGAGTGATATTATTTTCTGGTCGTTTCCCTTACTTACTATTTAATCACTTAGGTGTCTTGCTCATATTGTCAATCTCGCAACACAGGCATTGCTCGGCGCTCACAGCAAGTCCAAAGCATACGATCCGAAGGAACCCAACACTGATCTAATAGCAACCCGTGGTGCCCAGCGTGATGAGGTTGGGGTAACTCGAACAATATGCATCAAGGAGCAGTCATCAGCAAAATGGAAGGAGATTTTTCAGAAGATACAATTACAAGAGAAAGTCAATCACCCTCGTCGAGAACGACCACTTCAACTATTACTCAACATGCCTATCCGTAGGTCTTCAACATATCTGATGCTCGAGTGTGTGGATCATCTCAAGGATGATGTTGACTCCTTTGTACATGAAATTGCAGCTGCCGAGCACGACCGTGAGCGCCGACAAAAACTTATGAACTTGCAGTTGGCGGATGATGAATGGGGGCACATATGCACCCTCCTTGCACTACTGGGCAAATCCGAACAAGCTCAACAGTCATTTTCATCAGATCAAGGCCCAGCTGCTCATCTGGCTCTTCCAGCACTTGAAGCATTGCATAAAGCATGGCATTCACGAAGTCTCAAGGCTGACTATGCTGATTTTCATGTGGGACTTGAAGCGGGCATAAACAAGATTGCTGGGTACTATGAGAAGAGTGCAGACTCGGATGTGTACATCATGGCAATGTGTACGCACACGTGTTTGGTCTCTATAAATGTACTAATGATTCTATTACAAGTACTGGACCCGGTACAAAAGGCTGGGCACATATGATGCCACTGGGGGAAAGACCTATGCAACGAGGCTATAAAACATGCAGAAGGATTAGTAAGTATTCAGACTGCTCGTTTCTGGCCCACTGATGAAGTGTTGCAGTACAAGGCACGATATCTTGAACTGAAAGGAGACGTTGTTGAGAGACCGAAGCAAACTGCAAGGACCTCGTCAGCATATGGAAAGCTTGGCCAACTCTTATGCACACTCTCGGATGATGAAGATGACAATGATGCTGACCATACTACACTGTCTGCACGTGGTGACTCAGACCCACATCAACCATGGCTCGAAGATTTCCATAGCTACCTCCAATCGAAGGATCAATTACAGGAAAATATGTCTATTGTTCAATGGTGGGCTTTGAATGCAGCGAGGTATCCAATCTGGGCGTCGCTAGCTCTTGATTATCTTTCAATTATGGCGACATCTGTTTCAAGTGAACGTGCCTTCTCATCCGCTGGCATCACCATTTCAAAGCATCGTAACCACCTCAAGAGTGACATTGTTGAAGCATTACAGTGTCTCAAGTGCTTCATTCGACGTGACCTCCTCTTTCGAGAGGATCCTTCAGTGTTGTCTGAGGTTGGTATCAGTGAGGCAAGTATGTCAGTATCTACGGAGTTGGCAATGAGTGACAAGATGGGCTGGGATACTATGGTTGATGAATCAGAGCCTGGTATTTCTGGGTTGGATGAAGTAGATGACAGTGATGACATTACAATAACAATGTTAGACTAGTTGATGTAGTACAACGAACGAACTCTTGACAGTCGAAGAGCCCTGGCCTAAGCCTGGGCCGGGCCTAGGCCAGGCCAGGCCATTATTAAGGGCTCAGGCTTGTGATATCAATGGGCCTGAGCCTTGCAAAGCCTGGCCTAAGCTGGGGCTTTGAGCCCAAGCCCAGCCTGGCACATCACTAGAAGGAAGAGATCATCATCATCATCCAATAGGTATGATGTTAGTAGACCATCAAGCATGAGATCCATTGGACCAGGGAGTGCAAGTTGGGCGAGTACTTTGCAGCACAGCCACCACTGTAGTAGTCATGTCACTCGTCATTATTACTCGGATTAATTTACAGACAAGTGGTTACAGTTATCAGATTTAGGAAAATTTGTCTCTAAATTTAGCCGATGTCAACTGAGCTCAAAGGTAACGGAGTTTTTATTTCTCTAAATCCTTACGGGAAGTCACCCACTATGTCGATCGCGAGATCGTGGATGAGTAAAATTGGTTACTACCGCCATCGCGTTGCATGTACGAGCGGAATCAAGCCGTCATGACAAATTCATCCCCATGTCCCAAAACTGCTTTTCGAGACGGACGCATCTCTCCCAGACGGCCAACCACTCTGCGTAGCGAACGGGTGAAGGCGGGTCTGCAGCCGCCCGCGCCTCGATCGTTTCTTCACAAGCAACAGTATCGTCAGAACGGACTCGATCGCACTTCACGAGGCGCCAAAGAAAGAGACACGAAAACCAAAACAACAACGCACCAAGTCCAACAGACACCGCGCCTTGATACGCCTCTCCCGCGTAATCCTCCATCCATTCGCGATACGGATTACCCTCTCGCTTGACCCACGCATCTGGCTTTGCAGCCTCTTTTTCGAGCCAAAGACCAACCTCGCCGTACCCGAGGAGGCATGCGGCGAGCGCTACCAAGAGTTTGGTCGTGTCGCCTGCACAGAGAAGTATCACATGTCAATGACAGAGTCCGCGTCAATGCCCATTCGGGGCGTGCAAGTTACGCGTGCACACAAACCGTACCTTGTAGACCAACATCAATGAGGAACGCGCCGTACGCCATTGTCGCCGGGGACTCGGGGGTTGTCTCCAGTTCTTCCAACGTGATGCCAAACTGGGCACAATAGGAGACATGCATCGTCTTCTCATCAGCGATGTGTTGCATCACCTTGGCTGCGGACGAGATGGGCGCAAAGTCATGGGACTTGGTTGCTAGTAGTCTAGGCGTTCATGTCGACGCAAGTCTTTGAAAGTATCGGAAAAAGACCTACGCGTATGCTCTTGAATAATACTTGAGATAATGATAGTCCTGCCTGAGCCAATGGTAAAAATCGACGCATATAGACAATGGAATGTGAACATGCTTTATAAAATGGATAAACGACGCTCTTTCAAGCGTACCCTTGCCTAGCTGGACAACGAAATCATGCTGAACGTATGACTTCCACAGGTCTACAGTGCTTTGGATAAATTTGTGTGTCAGCGGGTACGGGTGGCCGTCCGTCCGCCTACGGAGAAAACGTTGTAGCGAGCACGTAGCCCACGAAAAGGACACGCTTACGGTTGAACGACAAGCCTCGATATAGAGTGGAGGTGGTTCAAAGGGCCGTACCCCTTCCCGATTGGCGGGGCAGTCTCGATGCCGAGATACGTGTACAAAGTGGCTTGCGCAGTGGCATCCTCCACTGCAAAATATGAGAATGGAATTCTTACCCGACATGGTTAGAAACACCCCACACCTGACATTCCATTCCCAAGGGCACACGCGAGCGCTGCACTCAGTGTACACCCTGTCCCATGAGTACTGTTCGACTGCAAGCGTGGTCGAGGGTATAGCGTGATCGTCTTGACGCCGCGTTGACAGAGCACGTCCACGACGAGATCCGCAACCCGCGCCATCTTGGCATGTTTGGAAAGGATTTCCATATTTTCCCCCAGGAGAAACGCAGGTCGGATATCGAGTGTGATCCCCTCTGGAATCCGAACTTGACGCATCTCCTCCTGCGACACGTTCACATGGCCGCCTTTGAGCAATACTGCGTCAGGTCCCAAGCTCAGCAAATGCTGCGCTGCAATGAGCATATCAGCCAGGGAGGCGATACGACACGGGAGCGATCGGTGTTTGAGCAAAAGTTCCGCTTCTGCCTGGTTCGGCGTGATGACACGTGCGAGCGGGAACACCTCTTGGATGAGCATGTCGACGGCGTCTGGTTGCAACAAGACGTGGCCTGACGTCGAGACACAAACAGGATCGCAGACGACAGGCACGCGGCCGCGCGTGTCCACGTCAGCGTCAATGTATTCTCTGAGCGTCGATGCGACTGCCTGAGTGATTTCGGCACTGAACAGCATACCCGTTTTGATGGTGCGTACGTCGATGTCGTCCAGGACGGACCGTATCTATATATACAAAACACATCGATCTGGAGATTATGAATGTGAACGTAGATGGGGATCGCCGATCAGATACGAGCCTGTTGAACGACAAAGTCGGGCGGCGATCCATGAACCGCCTGCACGCCAGTAGTGTTTTGGGCCGTCAGCGCCGTCACGACAGTGGTGCCGTAGCACCCGTGCGCTGCGAACGTCCTGAGATCAGCCTTGGCGGTGATCATAAGAGAATGAGCAAGGAGGATATGGCTACCGACACACCTGGATACCCGCACCTCCGCTGGAATCTGATCCAGCTACCGTCAGGACGGCCGTGACTTTGGTCAACATCGCGGAACGTATCCAAAACGGGTCATCAACGCCTTCACCAGCTACAATTACCAGTAACCAGTACTGCAGCACCATGTCCTCCTCCGATCTCGAGCTAGGCATCACTCAACAAATCATTCAAAAGAAGTCTAAAAAGACCAAGAAGAAAAAATCCAAACCTCAACTTCAACCCACAACCACAACTACTGTAACACACGACCACCCCACTGGCAAAAACGAAGGCGACGACCCCAACTGGGCATACAAACCCCCCGAAGGCACCGACCTCCTCGACCACACCGTCGATGTCGGACCGTTCGAGTGGGATGCTCTCAAAGATGATTCAGACACTGAGATTTGGCTCATCCGAGTCCCAGATTCGGTGCGTTCGTATTCCTTTTTGCCATTTGCCTTGCATTTGACGTTTTGAGTCACCGAACGGACAGATTCAACCAAAACATCTTCAGGGACTCGAGATCGACTCCCCCTCGTCGTCGTCATCGTCGTCGCCGAGTCGGACCGCTCGCATTGGTACCCTCGTGCGTAAAACCACGTCTTACGACGTCTGGTCCATCGGTCCCTCCTCTTCTGCTGATGCCAACGCCGATGCCAACGTCGCCGGCGCCGAAGAACTCCTCGGTCTCACCCCTCTCCTTCCACGCAAACGAAAAAAAGGCAGACTGTACATCGGTAAGCCATGCATGCCTTTGTGTTTCCTCTGGGTTGCGTGTCCCTTTTCTTTGCTCACACCCATCCCTTCCCCCACGCACACGCGCACACGCCCCACGATCAGCCCCAAAACGAGTCGTACGCCACATTGTCGTTTCAGCGCGGCCACCGACCGCGACGCTCCCTGCACCAACAGACATCGACCAACCCCAGACCGTCCCGTACCGAAATCCACCACGCACGTCGTACCCCAAGGAGATGCTCACACATGCGTTTGTACCCTACGGCGCACGGTCGACGCAGACCCGTTCAGAAGACGTGTTGATGGACGTCGAGACCGAGACCCAGATCATGGATGACACGGTGACGCAGGAGAGCCACAAGAATAAGCCCACCAGTACGAGCGACGCGGCGCCATCCTCTGAGAAGAAAAAACCAAAATCAAAAGAGCATAAGAAGCGCAAAGTCGAAGGAGAGTCGCCGAAAAAGTCGAAAAAGCATAAAGCGAACGCGTAGATACCACATGTCATCGATGTCCGAAGTGGAAAATTAACATTGACTCTTTTCCTGTTTCCATACCAGTTGAGCAGATAGTACACATGTAACGAGCAAGCATTGACATGGCATTTTTGCGAAAGCAGTGTACACGTGAAGGTTAAAAAAGGGTGAGCGATGAACATGAAGAATAAGGATTAAGGTCAAAAACCATAAAACGAATGCATCCCGCCGCCATGCATATGCAACAGCTCATCCTACATCCATCTCATCGCCCTGGGTAGTATTCTGATGTGTAGTAGTCCGTGAGCCGCTATCGACACCGTTCAGCTCAAGCGACTTTTGTGCATCGCGTTTAATGGCTTCCTCCAATCCTTCGTAGATGCTCGTCTTTGGGAGACCCCAGATCCGACCGGGACATGTCCGTTCCTTCTCCTCAAAGATACCTCCTACCGTCGCCACCCACTGCCGTCTCGTCTCCACCAGCTGCTTCAACTGATCCGGAACCACCAAATGAAGATCATCATCGGGGCCAAGACCAAGCGCCGAGGGTGGCGGTTTCGGTAACTCGACAGTGGCACCGCCCCCATTTACGTTTCCGTTGACTTCAGGTCCCTTTTTCTTCTTCTTTGACAGTTTCGGGGCGTCCTTTTTCTGCAGTTTACCGTAGAGGGCGACGATGCTCTTATCGAGCGTATCTCGTAGTTCCAAGTATTCTTGGTACCCGAGTCGGTCCTTGGCAATGCGTGACAAACGCTCCTTTCTGGTCTTGTTGATGGCCACTACCGTTCGGAGTTCGCTCTGTGCATGACGGAGCGCTGTGGCGATCGGATCATCCACTCTGGCGGTGTAATCGGGCTGGAAGAGTCTCGGGTCAGAGAAAAGGATATTATGCAATGTACATCCATATAATTTACCGGCTCCCCCAGCAGACCATGAAACCGCATCGTGTCTTGGATTCGGTCCTCGAGATCAGCGACGTTCACCTTTTCTCTTCTAGCTGCAGCAGCCCCAGTACCACCTGGTCGTCCCTCCATGGCATCTTCGGCTGCCTTCACACCTTTCCATGACGAGGCAGCGTCTTGGATGGGGAGCAGAGCACTAATTAATCGTTCCGTGAGTGGACCATGACTTCGCCCCTCAGCTGATAGATCGGATTCCGCAAGCGTCGAAGGATCCCATTTAGGTAGCGGTACACCATCACCAGCTCGTTGAGGTGCAAGTCCGGGTAGTGGCGCACCGTACATTTCGGTGTCCATTTCCTCCCACACGTCCAGGTAATGGCGTCCAAGCTTGGGCATGATGTATGGTTCTACCTCATCTCCCATGAACTCGAGAAAGCCGATATCTTCCTCCTTTATCCCTCGTATCCAAGGTTCGATGCTCGTGTAGAACGTGTTGACGGGAATTTGTGACGGTTGTTTCAGCTTGCTGAAATCCTCCATCACGTCTGTTGGCTGACTGGGTCCAGGCACAGGTGCTAGGGGTATAGGAGGACGTGCAGGAGATAGTTGCACGGGTGATGGAACGGTGAAATCAGGCAAATGGAGTGACTAAGGCTCTGTCAGTGTTTCCCACAAGCACGGTCAGAGAAGACTCGCCTTGACGTGATTCGATGCAGAACCGACGACCTTGGGCTTGGGTGGTAAAGTGGACGGCGCATGTACTGTTGGTACTGTCTTGATAGACTTGACAGTGTCTATAAAAACCATGGGTCAATTCCGGGGTTTAATCCAGAGAGTAGTTGCGCCGCACCATCCAAATCACTATCGTCTTCCCGTTTGCGCTTCTTCTTCTTCTGTTTCAAGTCGGCGGGTAATCTGAGACCGTGACATAAGGAGGCTAGGGTACAGAAGACCAGTGAGATGCTTACGGTCGACGTGGATCTTGTGACCCTTTGACAGATGACACTGATGCCGGTGTTGAAGGGGGTCGGGCCTTGACGGAGCCGTTGATTGTAACGGTGGGATAACCCTGTTCATCCGCGTCCAAAAGTGGTGTGACTGACACCCAGCAAGATACGACCGATGCCACAGAGATATTGCGTCACACACGTAAATGAGACAATATCCAACATTCATGGACGCAAGGATCAACCCGTGTTTTTTCGCGCACATCGCACCGTTGCGTATTTCGAGAACAGATTAGATGCATAGCGCGACAAGAGCGATAAGGAGAGCAAGCAAAGAGTGAGTATCGTTGGGCAAAACGGAATGCAAAGACGTACAGCCGCGCTCTCGGTTGACTCTGTCCATGGCCTTGGCTTTCCCCTTGACCTTCTCTCTTGCTCTCCGCATAGACTCCTCGATCGTTTTGATGTCATCACCAGCCTTCTTGGCGCGCTCGAGTGTCTTTTGCCGGAGGAGTTGGAGCTCGGAATGGAGCGATTCGAGCTCGTCTATCGAAGGTACCGCATCGGGCTGGTTTTTGAAGAGCGACGACCGGGCGACAGAAGGGAGTGTATACGGTTGTAGCTTGGACGACATGGCAGGACGTCGGGGGCCGGTGGGCACTGCGACGGGGTGGAATTATGTGCGGAACGAATGGTGGATGCACCGCGAGGGGCGAGGGGGACGTCGGACGCGACGAGGAGGAGGTGGTGGAGACGGAGTGCAAGACGGTGCCGGGTGAGAAGAGCGTAGCGTCGACTCGGTTCAGCAAGTATCATGAGCGTCAATGGTTTGGTCGCTGATTATGTAATACACACACATTCCCACACACCGAGCTCATCGACCACGACGACGAGCTCACAATGAACCTCGACAAACCACCACAAGACGACATCGAGCTCGGAGACCTGCAAGAGCTAAAAAATGTACAGGACGACGACGCGGACGAGTCTGACCACGGCGATGACGGGAGCACCGCGCTCTTGGGCGCAGAGACCAGAACGCGAGGCATAGAGCGGTTGGACGTCACTTCCGGGTGGACACAAGTGCGCAGTATCGTCCTTGAGGTACGCCGTTCCCAGCGCACTCCAAGGGAAATTCGCGTGACGGGGACAATTTAGAGCACACCGACCCTGCTACTCACTACCATCAGCCTTTTATTTACTGGCGAACTCTTGGACCACGTGTCGGTGAGTTGCCCCGTGCATGGCCTGTCGGTAAACGGACCAACACTCGAACAGCATTGGAAAGCCATGCGGACAATTGGCGAACTCATCATGATAGTCCCCGTGATCATGAACCTCAAGGGCAATCTCGAAATGAATCTCTCTGCACGGCTGGGAACCGCTGCGAACATGGGCGAGCTCGACGACCCCAAACGTCGCCGAAAAATCATTCTTGGAAATTTGGCTCTGCTCCAAGTACAGGGAATCGTGGTGGCTTGCGTAGCTGCTATTTTGGTCGTGTTTTTATCCTTTATTGTTCCAAATCCCTCTTCCCCTGCATCCTCTGTAGGGCTTAATAATACGATGTACCTCACCTGGAGAGCGACCCGTCCCTTGCCTATCAACAAGGGACTACCCAAGTCTGGGCTCATCGAGTACGCACTAAACTACTTTTGCTGTGTTCCCCGGCCTCATTATCCAGTCAGATTTGTCATGGTCGCAGCATCTTCTATGCTCTCTGCATGCATGGCGAGCATTATTCTTGGATCATTCATGTGCTCTCTTGTTGTACTATGTCGTCATTATGGGCGTGACCCAGGTTCGTACCACCATTACGGTCTCCACTCGCGATCTGACCGCTTCTTCAGACAATATCGCTCCACCTGTCGCTTCTTTTCTCGGAGATTTAGTGACGTTGTCTCTCCTAGCAGGCGTCAGCTCGTTTTTGATCAACTGGGTTAACACACTATTGCCCCTTATCACTGCGACACTTGTCATATGTTCCGCAGCAGCATGTGGTGTCGTCGTGCGAAGAAATGACGTGGTTAGAGATCTCATATGGCAAGGTTGGACACCACTGTTTGGCGCCATGGTCATCAGCAGCGGGACTGGTATCGTCCTCGACATGTTTTCCTCTCGGTATCCCGGCTTTCCCTTGCTCGCCGTCGTGATCAGCGGTCAGATCCTATTCTTACGTCAATCTACACACGTTCACCTAAACCCTTGCAGGTTTACCGGGAAGCGTGGGGTCTATATTTATCTCCCGTCTCTCGACTTCTCTACACGCTGCTGCATCGCATTTCTCTCATTCCAGGGACACCGGGCCGTCGTCACGGCCCGTCATGGTGACGTTGTTCTTGGTAACGGTACCGATAGAAGTCCTCTTTCTCGTGATACTCCATTTTTTCGGCTGGATCCACCTACCGATCGCGTTTGCCATCTCTTCCCTCGCCTTTTTTTGTTGTACAGTGAGTGTTTCATGCTGATGACTCTTCCTGAACGTGTGTTCTGAATCACCTGGCAGGCTTGGCTATCCCTCATCGTCGCACGATCGCTCACACATTATCTATGGTCCAAAGGACTGGATCCTGACATGTATGCGTTACCCATTCACTCTGCACTGGTGGACTTGATAGGGCAGTTGCTCCTCGTCTTGTGCTTTGTCCTCGTCACTTTCCTAGGCGTGAAGTTGTAGGCTTGTATCATCGCTTCATGTCTGATAAGATACCCCTAGATGGTTGTAATATCCTACAACGATAAAGTGACATTCCTAATGTATGTGAGTACGCTAGCATTGCAGTAGTACACTCGTAATGAAAAAAGGACCCCTGTCAAGGACCATCGACGTCGAGTTGGTAGTCCCCTGTTCCACCCTCGCTAACCAGACATGTTGACATTGATCATCCGCTACGACGACCCCGCGTTCATGGTCACCACGAATGTCGTCAACTTTCGACAAGCAGCGCGACTCAAGTTGCACCCAACAAGGATACTTGCGCCGAGTGGGCGTCGTTCGCCTACCCGCGCCCCTCCAACAATATTCCCCCTTGTTCGCTTGTTCGCTTACATGTGTCCTTTGATGGTGAAGAAGACAGTCTTTAGTGGCATATACTGCATTACCATAAGACACCGATGTTGGGTTCCCCTGCATATTCTTCTTTTTTACTGCCAACTTTTACCTTTGCCGTTTCCCATCATGCCTACGACTCTGTGATCCCATCTGGCATTTCAGTACTGACACTCCTCGGTGGCACATACAGCACTGCCAAAAGAGATCAATATTGGATCCTGTGTTGTCGCATCCTATTTGATGTCTCGTTCTTTGCAGGTCTCTGCTATGCCCACAATGTTGCATTTTCTTTGCTGAACGTACGTATAAATGTTGTTTTTATGATTATTATAGTCGTGTGCTCACATCACTGGCAGTGTTGGCAGTCACGGATACGATCCATATGACCAATGTTCAATTTGCTGCCCTCCTGTGCTTTGGCTTTTCTATTTTCCAAAGCTATGTGGCCGACCTCCTTTATATGAACATGATGACTGTGACGGGAAAAGAACCCAAGCCTGGCCTTTTAATCCCATTGTTCGGCGTGCGTTTGGCTTTACATCCTAGGTTCAGTGTTGTAGCGTCCAGACGATGACATACTATGACGTAGGTGATGTAGTGTAACATTGTATATGAACATTGCGAGTGATGTACGTCATTCATCCAGTGAACCCCTGCATTCGTGCTAGATATGCGTTTACAGTCGGGAAACAGCTCGTACAAGGTGGTGTACCATGCACAATACAAGCCTGCGAAGAACGAGACGTGGTACAGGAGATAACAGGTGCGGATCCAGAGTAGCTTTCGTTTGGCAGCGGTGTATACGCCGCAAAAGAGGGTCAAGGCGGCAGACGAGAAGGTTGGGAAAGGGGATGTGTAATACAAGAGAGAGGTAGTGGCCAGGGCCATAAAAAAGGATCATGGCATTGGTAAACATGATGCCAAGGAGTGCCTCGAGGAAGAGCCTGAGGACATGGTATTGGTGAGATACAAGATAGGGGGATTCCGCCTAAAAATGGTACATACGCTGGGACGCATGACTTGTTCATGTTTGACGCCGCCGCCATGTAGTGTAACAGCGGTCTACCGCTCATGGACCCACAGGTACGAGGCCACCGTAATATAGAACTACAGCCACGCATCAGGACCACCGTCGCTGACCGGGGCAGGTCTGGGACCCACGGGCACTGGCACTGGCAGCGTCAGACCCAATCAAAAAGAGAGAGGGTGTGTGATTGACGACGTACAACCGCGCTCTCCCTCGACCCTATCCATACCGCTCGCCTCGACGTTCCTCTTGACCGCCTTCTTGGCGCGCCGCATAGACGCCTCGATCATATCAAGGACCTCCCCGGCCTTGTGAGCACGCTCGAGCGTCTTTTGACGGAGAGATTCGAGTTCGGCGTGGAGTGACTCGAGCTCGTCCAGTGAAGGTACTACTTCGGGCTGGTCGTGGGAGCTCAAGAGCGATGACTGCATGGCGGAGGGGAGCGCATATGGTTGGAGTCTGGATGGCATGAGTGTGCGGAACGAGTGGCGTCAATGGATAGCCTGCGGGAAGTGAGGAGGACCGCCGAGCGCGACGAGGGCGAGCAGACAGTAAACGGTGTATTGCAGTACGAGCGGGGGAAGTTTGCCGTTGCCGCTGATTATGATTATGTAAGCACATAGTCCAGGATTAGCCAATAAAAGCACCGAGTGCCTCGGTTGCAGGTTGTTTATTGCTCAAACAGCGTGATTCATGTTTTGAATACAGTTCTATAGGTCGGTGCTGAATATTGGAAACTCCATTACGTAAGTTTGGAACATCCAGAAACTACCGTGGAGTTGCTCACGCAAGTTTTCTTTCGCTTGCAGTACACAACCTCCGATGATGTCAGACGTCTCTTGTCTTTCGTATCTTGAGCGACACCCTCACCGATCTGGGCTACTTCAGACATGGTTCCGGACCTCTCAATTCTGCCTACTTTGACGACCAATTGAAGGTCCTCACGGGGCTGCCCAACCCATCACCGAATAAGTACATGCTGGTCGAGATCATACGCGATGCGTGAAATGAAAGGAAAAGGTACATTTTCGTCCAATATGTAATCTCCTCGCTCGAGGACTGCCTATCTTCGATGGGGTGGGATTCTATACAACGTAGCATATGAGCGCGTGTCTGGAAACTGATTCGAGGTGGGTGACGATGGCGTTGACAGCAGCCTTGATGTCCTCCGTTGTGATTTGAAACAGCAGCCCAGTCGCGTTTGGGTCCCCAACGGCAGATAACACCATGTTTCGGAATGGGCTACGTTCCGAAACATGG